>MU279103.1:0-127242 GCA_022385715.1 Xylaria cubensis | reverse complement strand
TTTAATATAATAATTAATAAATTATTAAATTAATTATTAAAAAAATAATTATATTATATATAAAGCTTTAATATATAAATATTTATAATTATTAGTTTTATTAAAAAATATAAAAAGATTTTTTATAAATAATATATATATTTATAAATAATATAATTATTAATAAACTTATAAAAGCTTTAAAAAAAATAAAATAAGTTATTTATTTAATTAAAGTTATTAAGCTTTAAAAAATATTATTATTAATAAAAGTAAAAAAAGATTAATAATTATAAATTAAAAGCTTTAAAAGATTTATTTAAAAAAAAAATAAAGCATTAAATATAAGTTAATAATTATAAAAAGCTATATTTATATAAAGCTTTTTAAGAAAATATATTAAATTTTAAAAATATATTAATAATTATAACAGAAAAAGTTTATTTATATTAAATTAATATAGTACAGAGTTTTTTTTACTATGTAATTTAATATAACACATAAAATATAGACTTATTAAATGCTGCAATTAGATTCGCTTATTTTTAACAAGAGACCTAAAGGCACACGCCGGCATCATTTTAGTAGTTTCAAGGGTTTTAAGGCAGGGTTGAAGACAGCAAAAATGATTGAGAGGGATTAAATCCCTGGTCCGATTATACAATTGATTTGCCTTACAACATATAGACAAAACGCCCATAATATCGAGATACCAAACTGTGCCTCGCTTTCCCTAATCCATCTCGCGAAGCTCTCAGTAGCCTCGATTGTATCGAGGAAACCCCATAATATATAGCGCTCGTTTAATCATTTTTCTTTCACCACACTTTCCCGTTGCTCCATATACCAGCCGTTCGCCCGTGAACTAATGTCACTCGTTCATCAAGAAGAGCCATATCGTCGGCATCCGTGAAATCAGTCTGATTAGCGGGTCGTTGACCGATGATATGGTCTTTGATCCCTTCGAGCAGCTCATCTGCTTCGGATGACAGATCTTTAGCCCTGAGGATAATGGATAGCCGAAACTTTACTCTCACGATATCATCTTCCCTCCAGTCGACTGTTTGTTGCCCATTTGCTAAGATCTCCCTCAAACTAGTCCTGTACGAATAAAATTGTTAGTATCACTCTATCTTAGCATCGGGAATAAATACCCTTTTTACATAGCTTGGGGTAGTGTGTGAGCTTACTCCGCGGATTCTAAATCTCCCGAATGCTGGAGAAAAACGGCAAGGCAGTATTGACTCCCGAAAGTCAGGCTGCTTGTGCGCCCCAGGCTCATTGACCGGTACCGAAAAACTGACTTGGCCAGTTCCAGCGCCTCTTTAACGTCGCCGATGGTAAAATAAGCAAGGCAGGTTTGAAATCTGACCAAATCCGTCATCGGGCTGTTTTCGCCTAAGAGTGATTCGATCGTGCGCACAGCTTCACGGCCCTGGCTTCTTGTTTCTGGTATTTTCTGGGATGTACTCAGGACCATGAGTTGATTAGAGTAGATCAGCGCGAGGCGGTTTTTGTTGTTAATTCTGGTGTAAATTTCCACGCATATCTCGTATAGCGGCGCGGCGTCGCCTGGCTTGTTGGATTCGCAGAGCTCCCAGCACAGGTCGGCATGCGCCCTAGCGTAGTTGACGGCTTGTAGCTCGGTCCACTTCTCTGGCGGGATGCCTTCGAGTTCCTCTTTCCGCAGCTCTACAACGCGTTGGACCAATTCCAAGGCTTTTCGCTGGCCTGACACACCGCGACCATGCAACACTTGTGACATAATGGTTAAGAAGTTGGGGAGCATGCTTCTCGCCTTAGGCTCATCTGATAATTCAGAGCATATTCGGTCCCCTATTTCAGCGAACGTCAATGCAGACGAAATATCATTGTTGGCGAAGCTAAAAAAGCAGGCGTCATCAAGGACCGAGGCGAACTGCAGTGATGCATTCATAGCAGGCTCAGAGCTGTCGTACACTCTTTGTACGCTGGATATCTGTGGTATGTACTCCAAGAATTGCGACAAGTAGCTTTCGTCGTTTCGTTTGACTATGTTAGCAGTAGGCAGTCCCCTGCGGATGATGGCCACCACGTCGTTAAAGCGCGCAGCCCGTCTGGGCAAATCTTCGTCTAGCTTGTGGAGAAGGCATATTTGGAGGGCCCGATGGGTCCTAAGGGAATCACTCCCATCTAGAACTGTTCGTTGGACCAAGTTGCGCTGCGACAGTATGGCAATGGCGTTGTTGAATCTATAATTTGAAATTAGAGAGTTAGCCAAAATGAGAAACTAGTATTATCTAAGGCCTAATACCGATGTATGTCCCAATATTCCCATCCATCATTCACACCTTGAACGTTACTGGGGCTGTCCCGGGTCTTATTGCCAATAAAAATATCAACCGGAATATAGTCAGGGTCCAAGAATGCGATGTAGTCGAGGAGCAGTCGTGCGTCTGCGGACAGTCGATGGAAAGCTAGCTCCCACACGGTGTTCAATGTGTGTTGGTATGCTCTAGCGCCCGAGGAGATGTGCTGGTCCGTCTTCCAAATGCTGCTTGACTTCAACCTTTTATTTAGATTGATGGATATATGCTCGATGGGGCATTGGGTTTTTGATATATAACCGGTGAAATGAGCGATAGCAAGTGGCAAACCGCCCAAGGCGTTCGAAAGCTGCTCTGCGGGCTCTTTCTCCGAATCCCCCCGGCGGAGATAGCGCTGGATTAATTTACTGCCTTCTTTAGCAGAAAATGGCTGTAGGTGAATACTTTCTGAGCATATGTGGCCAATCACGGGATCTTGAGATGTTATTATTGCTGTACCACGGGATCCTGCTGGCCAGTAGTTGCTAAGTACGTTGAGATCCTCAACGTTATCGTACACCAAAAGCCATGGCTCATCTGCCAAGTTAGATTTCAGTGTCTATGTCTCATGGAATTTAATCGGTATTTTGATGATTAGAAATTATTCTATCTTACCAGTTGAGCGAAACCAGTCCATGGCAACTTCTTTCATCCTTCCTGGTGGCATTTTCTTATCCTCAACGATACCAAACTTATTGACTGCTTCAAGAAAAGACTCCCGTAATAAAGCCTCTGTCTGTGAGCGGAGCCATACGATGTACGAGTAGCAATGCCGGAATATGTATGTATATTCGAGCGCCGTCTCTGTTTTTCCCATGCCACCGATCGCGTGAAGAAGACAAGAGCGGAAAGAGCGGAACTCTGGCTCTCCCCGGAATCCCGGTTCTAGGATTGAATGTATCAAAGCTAGAATGTCGCTCCGACCTACGAATTGCTCATTTCTCGGCAGCGCAATATTGGACTGTAACTTCTTTGTCTTGGTCGACTCGCTCGATATCTGGCTCTCTTGTAGGACTCCCATGACTTGGTCGTATCTTTTTTGCTCTTCTTGGAAATGGGCTAGTTGGGCTTCTTTTTCAAAGTCTATATTCAACTGTCTTAACTGCTGCGAAGCTATTTTGAATTCAACGGCAAATGATGACCATTGCACTCGGAGCATCATGACTAAAAAGGCCAAGTTAGATAGCTCTTATGTATTGAATCAAAGGTATCATGGCCAAACCCACAACATCGATTGCTACCCAGACAACCTAGAGTCATCAAGCACAAGTCGACGAATTTGGAATAGACTTTCCTCAGCGCGAAGTGGAGGCGCGGAGTATGGAAAACCTGGACATAACCATGAAAGCGTGGCAGAGATTCAGTCACCTCTTCGAAGAGCGTTTTCAGATCATCCCAGAAGTTGACATAGATTAATACAGACTACCAAAGGAAATGTCAGCAGATACATCGGGAGGTTCGACACCTTCAAGGCGACGATGAACCATGTCTCCCCGTTTTTTAAAGCCGGGACGAACCTGGAATACAAGGGTTAAGCTTCCCCAAACTAAAGCTGCCACCCTATCAGTCTGGACGAGTGTATTGACAGCAGTAACGAACGGTTGGATTCTCGTAAATATCTCGCGAATGCCCGTTATATGATTCGATTGCCCGCGTGAGGTGTATAGCTCTGTGAGACTTTGCAAGAAGTTTTGGGGTGACAGGACATGAGCTTGGTCGACCACAGCTACTACGTTTCCATTATCACCGAACTTCTTAGCTAGGCGTATTCTGAGAGCGTCAAGGAGCTCTCGCTTCTCTGTAACGATGAGCTGCCATTGGTCTTGCTGGTAATTCTCTCCCTCGTTATCCAAAAGATCGATAACCACCTGCTTCTCTTTCTGAACAGTCACCTGGGAGCCACTATTCCCGCTGCTACCGGTCGCATCGGGATACTCGGGCTCCTCTTTAGGGGCCATACAGCACAAGAAAAAATCCATTATCACAGCGATGCCTAAAGCGTTGCGTAGTGTATTTGGAAGGCAAAATGGGACATAGAAATTGGTGTCAGCAAGACATCAATCTCTTCGTATTCATAGGTACATATTTATAGGTACACTATCAGCATTTGAGTCTACTTTTGGCCGTCTCATTGCAGCTTTCAATTGTGAGTGCGGGGAAGTAAATTGGCCACTCAGGAGCAAAAGCTCTTCGATTGTACGACGGTGCGAATACGATTGACACTGCAGTTTCTCTCACATGTGTCTCTTGAAGAGAATGCCTAGGCTCTTTGTGTTTTGCACATGCTGCAGGCTGAATTGAATGAAATTGCATGTTAGCCCACTAATGTAATAAGGGCTAGAGAACTAGGGCTTGGAATGGTATTCTATATTGAATCTACTTGGGCGTCAATGAGGCCATACGGTCTGATCCTCCCATCTGACCCAGGCGGCGGCAAGCACGATAATACCAAACATGATACCGAGAATGAATTCGGGTAATAGCTGAATATACGAATCGCCGCCTCGTAGGTAATTTATATGACGGATATTTGTAGTCCTAATAACTAGGGGCTAGTCCGTGTGAGAACTCATTAGAAGCATATAAAGCATATCCATTGGCTTGTAAGATTAAGCCACGTAGCCGGCATCAGATGGCTGCCTATTTTCTGCTATATGGTTTCTATTATGCTTGCGCGAGATTGGTCTTCACTTGTTGTAGCCAATTGGCATTCTGGACAAGACAGCCCAAAGACGATCGAAAGGTTGTCACAGTACTCAGCAGCCATAGGAACCTGACCATGCATGAAGACACCTCACCCATTCATTGCACGATATCATACGCCGCCCATCGGCACAGTCAAACCAGTTTGCCTTCTTTCAGCCACGGTTGAACTCATGCGATAGCCCCAAATGCCGCGATATCAGACTCTACGCAGCCCATGGAATAAGGAGACCTTCCGTCCTTTATTCTCCATGATTGATTTCTATACGAACTGAGCATTTCCTTTATATCCTTTATTTCTATTGTTGATAGGATAACAGTTTATATAAAATTCAATACAGATGGGCGCCGATTAGTAACAGTAATTAAATTAATTGACTAAAGTTATCACTCCAACTCCAACAGAAAAATAGATAAGGGGGAGGGATTTGATTCGAATGTCCTGTGAGGGGCTTGTCGCAGCGGTCAGCGGGGAGGGTAACATTTCAATGCCTTGGGATACATTACAAGTTAAGTTGACTCACTATGCGTCTTAGCCTACCTAAAAGTGCAAATATTAGAAGTCAGTCGTTGCCCCTTTCGGATGGTGAATTTCGGTAATACCTATCTTGTTCGCTGCATAATCATACTCAAGCCATGATTGGATTCACCTATCGTTGTGTCTTGCTATTGTTTCAGTTGAGGAGATCCTCAAATGTAGGTTGGGAATCCTACAACAGTTGAGTATTATTAAAGGCTGCAACATAGACGGTTTTCATCTTAACTTTCTGTTTCACAAAAGTCCCGCGAGAGCTACCAGTCATTATCCTAACACTCTATATATTGATACCTGACTCACCAGCATACGCACACAACAATGGATCCTCTGAGTGACATCACAAGAGAAAACTCTCCGGTGGTCCCAGACGTTCAAGATAGGACTATCAAATATTCAACCAAGGACGTGCGGGCACAACCCTGGAAACAGTACCTTGACGAGATCAAGACCTATACCAAAGAGAACAACATGGACAATGATTTGTTCAAGGTTAGTGAGGGCTTCAATGACCACTCTCTAGCTGCCTAATTCAACCTATAAAGTGAGTTTCAATTATCAGTGATAGAATGCCAACTAACTTTAAGAGCGATAAGGGATATTAGAAGTTGGCATTATTCAGATGGTTGCTCGCTACAGAAATTATGTGAAAATCCAGCTGCGAGTTCGCAATTGGATGTGAATGGAATGGACTATCATTATAGGACACCGATTACTATCAATACACAGATTGGTCGACAATTTTTAAGACAAATCGAATCTGTGATAAATTAATAGTAGCCGTGTCTTCATGAACTAATATGCTACGCATCTTGCAGCCGTTCTTGCTATCTATTGACGACGAATCTCACGCAACCTCAACTGTGCGTTATCTTGGAACAGTGGAACGTCTGTAATAAGGATCTATTGAAATGATCCTTCTTGGCCCCTCGCCCCTAGAGTCACTATATTCCCACATACATCATCCGATACACGGAATTATTCTTACGCAACAAGGAGACGATTCATAAATAAAGCCTTTCATCCATGGCTTAGACAGTCCTTATTAGCATGGCAAGACACGAATTACCGAAACCAGAAACATGGAAATGAGCCTTGTTAATGGTAGTGTGTACTCTGAAACAACGGGAAGACACGCCCAGGCTACCTACCTGATAACGCGCTGGGGTCACAGAGCCTCATGCATACGCTATAGTATGGTTCTGAAGTAGTCACAAGGGGTAGAGGAGGAGTGGTCGAATCATACCTAGCTTCAATGTTAAGTCTAATAGAGTAAACAACAAATACTTACCCCCCTTCCTCCTGCAATTATCGCAAGATCCTCCTGTATCGCCTCGAGCTAACACATACCCCTCTTTCCATAGCTGACTCGGCAACTAATATCGGCATTTATACCCTTGTTGCAAATTCAGCCTCCTGAATACACATGTGTCCAAGAGAAGTGTCTTTTCAGACGC
Organism: Xylaria cubensis; assembly: GCA_022385715.1. Taxonomy (NCBI): domain Eukaryota; kingdom Fungi; phylum Ascomycota; class Sordariomycetes; order Xylariales; family Xylariaceae; genus Xylaria; species Xylaria cubensis. The sequence goes on along the minus strand of MU279103.1, from coordinate 120,223 downwards.
GGCTTCATTCGTATACCTCATTTGTTACTGCTTTCTATCAGATTCTAGAGGGTCAAATCGGAGCATAGAGACGTTGAGCTCCCTAGGAGTTACTATTCCTTCTAGATTATACTTCAGGCATCTGAATATGCCAGTTAACATCAAAGGGATCTAACAAAGATGGATGATTCTGAAATCTCTCAACCATCAGCTTCCGGTCCCCAACTGGCCGTATTCTCATATTTTCACTTCAATCCAGCCATACATGAGCATGAAAAACCATATGAAATCCTTATCAATCTTCCTATTGCTCAAGCTCATAACCGCGATTACCGCCGTCACAACGAAGAGTTTGAGAGTTGCACTACTGTCGTGGATGATGTGAGGGGGCGTGAGTCCGATTTCACACTCGACCGGAACGGATTTTGTTGGAGGGATTGGGAGGGCCCTATCGACTGGAAGGGCCTAAGAGCACAAGATATCAAGGAGCTCGGTCATGATTGGATCCAATCTGGGTATATCAAATACGTTGAGAATTTCATTAAAGCCGAGCTAGAGAAGATGGACGGCCAACCGATTGATATCGTGAAGGTTTTTGACTATAGAGTTAGTATCTCTCTGGAGTTTTCATTTCTGCAGCACACCGTCCCACCTAGAACAACGACGGCGCACTCGACATTAAAATCAACTAAGTGAATTTTTCGGCCCTAGTTGCGAGTAAGCTCACACCTGAAGGATTTCGAAGGTCGAACGCTCGATTTGAATGATGGGCTAGACCCTATAATCCCCGTGATACACCCCCATGTGGGTAAGTATAATAATTGAGTCGGTTTAGATTTTCTATTAAAGTCAAATCTTCCAGACCAAAGCTTCGAGGGCGCTGCCACACGTGTTCGCGTGCATATGGGAGATAGGGCGAGAGAGCTACTCAAGCGAAGATTTAGGATAATTAAGTATTATGACTTCAATAATTCTCCACTCGGTCAAGATCTAACTCAAGAAGCGTCTGGAGACCCCTCGCCCCCGTCGTCAACTGGCCACTTGCTGCTTGTGACTCGCGCACAGTGAGCATAGAAGATTTGGTCCCCGCCGATTTAGTTCGAAAGCAGTACGTCGGCGAAACTTTCTATTCCACTTACAACGCAAATCACAGGTGGTATTACAGGTCAGATCAGAAGCCCACTGAGGTAACTATGCTTAAAATCCATGATTCAGATCCGAGCGCAGATACAAGGTGTAAGTTCCATAATTCGTCACATGCAGAGTACATCGTTGATAACTTACATGAGTAGTTTGCCTACATTCTTCATTCCAACTAGCAGGACACGGTGTAAAAGACACGCGTGAGAGTTTCGAAGTGAGAGCGCTTGTTTTTGACGCTCTTGCTTAGGATTAATCAGCCAGGGTCTACGGAGACGGTGGAAAAGGGGATGGCGAATCGTTATCTGAAGTCTAAGCATCTAAATTCCGTGGCCGAGATTGCACGAAGAGAAGACGCTGTCGAGTCTGGCCCTCGTGTTTGCGCTGCATTATCATAACATTCGGCTTAAAGCGCGTTAACGCCTTTAACATTATGCTAAGATGATCCTGTGAGGGTACGGGCGACCCGAATCGGAGATATTACGACTGCCTAACAATTTCGCCGTCGCTGTTCCGGATCTACTTCGTTTCTAAGCTTAAGCAATACAGCAGCGACAACTCGGACTATAAGGAGGGCGATCAAGAGGCGAAAACAAGAGGCGCTGCTTAATGGGCGGATGGGGGGATCTTGTGGACCAGTACCCGGATGTTAGATTAATGCTTATTAATAGACGGCCTTTATAACCCCCCTTCCGACTTTTCGGCGGGAAGTATTAATACCTATTATACGATGTCTACTATTTATGCTGAGTTATATCCCAGCTGCGTGGCTAAGAATCTCACGGGGGTTGTCACCACGAAGATAGTTTTCAGTATGCTAAAGCTGCAATGGGTAGGTAGGTAGAGCTCCCGGGAAAAGGGGGAGACGGGGCCGTTTACTTCCCGGTGGCAGTATTTTTTAATTACAGAAGTAGGTGCTAATTTGGGCGCCATGGTGCCATGGGTCTTTGACTTATACAGTCAATAAAGAACATATTACCACTTGCCACCTGCCTGCCTCCCTACGAACGAACAGCTCGCCGAAAGGGGGGCTAAAGCTCTTCTGTTCCTTCACTTACACAAGAGGGACGTAGTACTTAAGCTTATTCTCTAGGTCCTACTGGGCCTTAAGCTTAGTACTAATAGGACAATTAAGCATGTGCTAATCTGTATATATATTTAAAACTTTAGGCAGGAAACACTAACTTTAAAAAGACTGATGGACTGATTAACTTTTAATGCTTAATATATACTTCGTGAAAAGATTACAGGATATGGCTGAACAGAGAAACATTAAATGAAGTTTTAGTTGGATAAGTGTGCGTAATACAGAAGCTATGTAACTAAATATAAGAAATTAAACTTGTAAGACAACTGGGCCAACTTCCTTTATATACTCTACTACCCCCATAGAAAACTTGACTTGGCAAGTACCGCGCTAGGCAAGGCTTTGAGGAGGCAACGCACGAGCCAGTAGCTGGCTTTTGCACGGAAGCTTTTGGTGTAAGTACCTCGAAACGAGATACCATTCACGCAGTGGGCCAAGAATTAGCGTGCCCAGAATACGTGACAAGGGCAAGTTTTATTCAACCCCAACTATGTATACGGACAAGGAGAGGTTGTATGTAAGGTTAAAACTGGATAAGAAACATAAGAAATAAGTAAATATAGGCCCGGTTGTTGCAGCATATGTAAGCAACGGTGCTAACTTTAGCTAGCACAGGCGCTAGCGGTACAAGGGCTCGCTTTTTTTTTTGCCATCCTTTTTACAATATTTAAGCTAGAATTTATACTCCGCAGTTATTAAACTTAAGTGCGTTAATTAAAAGTAAACTTAAAGAATTTAAACTATTAAGCGTTATATTATAATTAATTAAGTAATAATTATTAAATAATCTGCTTAATAATTAATAAAGATTAAATTATTATAACCGTAAGGTTTTTACCCTTATATAAATAATAAGGATATTAGCTAAGTTAAGTTTATATTATATTTAATAATGTATTTAACAGTAGTTATATTGCGTAGATTTTTTTCCTTTTATAAGTTATTATTTTTTACTTAAAAGGACTTAATATATTATGTTTTGCTCCTTTTTTATCTTTATACTTAGCTTATATTTACTTCTTATAATAATTAATAATAACTTCCCCTTAGTTATTTATAAAAATCTCCCTTTTTTAAACCATAATAGCTTTAATTATATATTATATTAAAAAAAAGTTTAATATTTAATTAAATATATAATTTAAAATTATAATTATATTATTAAAATTAATAAGTTAATTAAAGCTATTAAGGTTTTTTTAAACAGGACTTTTAAAAGTTTAATATAAGCTTTATTAAATATTATAATAGTTTAAGCTATTATAAAAAGCTATAAAAGCTATTTATAAAGCTATTATAGTTTTTATAGCTATTATATTTATTTTTAATTATTAAATTTATAATAATTGCTTTAATTTATTACTTTTACTTATTTATAAAAAGTATAAATATAAAATAATTATTTTTATAATTATAAAATAATTATTTTTATAATTTAAAATATTTTTATTAATTAATAATATTATTATAAATATATATAATATTTATAAATATTATAAATAATAAAATATAAAGTTTTTAATAAATTTAATAAATATATTATAAAGTTATATTTTATATATATAAAATATTTTATAAATATATAAACTTAATATAATAATTAAATTTTATATTTTATTATTAAAAACTTTATAATTATAAAAAAGTTATTAATTTTAATAATTAATTTTTTTTAATATTAATAAACTTTTTTAAGCTTATAAAAATATTAAAAAAATAATTAATAAAAGTTATAAGTTTATATAAGTTTTAAAAATTTTATAATATTTAATTAAATTTTTTTTTTTTAAATTATTATTAATATTATTATTTATTTTTTTATTTTTTAATTTATAAGCATTATTTAATATTTTAAGCTTTTTATTTTAATAATTATAATTATTATTTTTTTATTTAGCTTAAAATATTTATTATATTATAATATTATATGTTTTATATTTATAATATTATTTTTAATATTATTAAATATTAATTTTTAATTTAAAATAAAAAAATAATAATATTATTTTAATTATTTTTTTTAATTAAAAAAAGTTTAAAATATTTTAAAAAAATTATTTATTCTTTTTATAAAAAATGTTTAAATTATTTTAATAAAATTATTATAAATTATTACTTATTAAATAAATTAATTATGTTTTATAATTTAATTTACTTTAATTAATATATTAATAAAATTAATATATAATAATTTAAGCTTTTAAATATTTTTTATAAGTTTTTTTATAAGTTTTTTTTTTATTCGTTTTTTAATATATGTTTTATAAAAATAATATTTTTAAATAAATAAAATTTTAATTAAACAGTTTATTAAATGTTTTAGTTTTTAATTATTTAAATAGCTAAGTTTTTTATATTAAACTTATATATTAAAATTAAAAAATAAATAAATATAAAAACTAACGTTTAAAGCTATAATATTAATATTGTTATTAAAAATATTAATTAAATATAATTTATTAATAGTTTAAGTAATAAAAAAACAGTTTTTACTTTTAATATTAAAAACTTTATTTTATTTAAAAAAAAACTTAGCTTTTTTTTTTAAAAGCTAAAAAACTAAAATAAAATTAACTTTAGCTTTAAAATAATATATAATATTATAAAACATTATACGCTTTTTTTAATTATTAATTATTAAAATAAAAATATAATTATTAATTTTTTTTAATATTATTTTTTTTTTTTTTAAATTTTAAGTTTAATATATTTTTTTATATTAAGTGGTTAAAGGGTACAATATTATATATGAATTAAAGGTTTAAAAATAAATACTGCATATATTAATCCTATCTTTTATTAAAAGTAAAGGCAGGGCTTCTATACATAGAATTCCTTTTTATAAAAAGAATTCTGCATACATACACCGCCTTATTAATTAAGCAAATAGCTTTAGCTAAGCAGTTATATAAAAGGCCTTATATATAGTTAATATTAATGTTTTAATATTTTATATTAAAAAATTTTTTATAATTATAAAATAAATATTAATTATAATTAAAGATTATTATAAATATAAATTTTAATTTTATAGTTATTTTTTTATTAAAAAAGTTATTAAAATTTATTAAATTAAACTTTTATAAAATATTTATTATTTAAAACTTTATTAAAATATTTTAAAACAAACTGAAAATTTTAAATATTAATAATAATATAATAATATTAAGCTTTATATTAATATTAAATATATTTATAAAAAAACTTAATTTAAAAAAAATAAAAAAAGCAGTATTAATAGCAAAATTAAAATTAATAAAGCTAAAATTAAAGCTTTTATTATTTAAACCGTTTATAATAGCAAGCAAAATATTAAAAGCTTTATTTTTTAAGTTTTTTTTTTTAAGCTTATTACGTTTTTATTTTTTTTAAACCTTTTAAGTTTTTTTATTAAAAAACTTTTTAAGTATTAAATAAAAAAATTTAATAAAATATTTAAATAAAAAATAAAAACTATTATAATATTTATATTTAAATATATTATTAATTATTAATAAATTAATATTAACTTTTTTTAATTTTTAATTTTATTATTTATATTAAATAGTTATTATAGCTTTATTAAACGTTATAATTATTTTAATAATAATATTTATATTATTTTAATTAAAAAAAATATTATATTATTAATAAAAAGCAATATAAAAAACTTATTAATAAATATTAATTTATTAATTATATAAAAAAAATTAAGTTTTAATAATTTATTTTAAATTATATATAACTTAATAGTTAATTTAATTATATTATTATTATAAAACTTTAAAATAATATTATTTTATTTATAAATTAAAACCTAAAAAATAATATTATTTTTAAGCTTATATTTTAAATTTTTGTTTTAAATAAGCTTAATAATATTAAACAATATAATTATAATATATTATATAATAATATAATTATTAATTTTAAAACAATTTTTAATTATTATATAAGTTTTATTTTGCTTTTTTTTTTTAAACTTTTATTTTATTAAAATAGTTTATGTTTTTTTTTAAGCGTTTTTTAAAAAACTTAACTTAAAACTTTTTAAATAAAAGCTTATTATATTTTTATATTAATAAATAATTAAATAGCTTTTTTAATAAACTTAATATAATTTTTTTTAAACTTTATTTTAATAATATTTAAAAAGCTAGTTTTTATTTTTATGCTTATTTTAATAAGTTTATTAAAATATTTTAAAAAAAAATTTAATAATAATAACTATAATATTTAAATTAAAAATAAAATTTAAAAAAACGTTTTAATTAATTAATTAATTTAAAAGCTTTAAAAACATTTAATTAAATAAATTAGCAAAAAATAATTAAAATATTATTTTTAATAAAAAAGAATTAAATATAAAAATAAAAAAATAAAAACGTTTTAAAAAAATAATAACTTTATAGTTAAATAAATTTAAATTATTTAATATAAAAAGAAAATATAAATTATAAACTTAATAAAAAATTATATAATAATTTAATAATTTAAAAAAAAAATTTCATTTTTAATAATATTGTTTAAAAATAAAATAAATGTTATAAAATTTAATTTAATAATAAAATATAAAAAATTATTTTTATTAAAAAATTTAATAAATAATAAATAAAAAAAAAGCTTTATTTTAAAAAAACTTAGTTTAATATTTAAAAATATATTTAATAACTTTATAATTATTAAATAATAATAATAATAATAAAAAAAAACCTTAAAAAAAAAATTAAAAATCTAAAATTTAAAAAGTTAATAAAAAAACTTTTTTTAATTTAGCTTAATATAATAGTTAAAATTAAAAAATATAAGTAATAAATATTAAAAAATATATATTTTAATATATTTTAACACATTTTATAAAAAAAAATAAAGCTATTTTATTTATTATTTTTTTAAATATATAATAAAAAATAATTTCGTTTATTTAAGTTAAAGTTTTTATTAATAAATATTTAAAATTTAAGCAATGTTTTTATTTATAATATTAAAGTATTAAACTTAAGTTTAAAATATAAATAATATATTTTTAAAATAAAAAGTACGTTAATTTAAAAAAATTGCTTATAAAAAAAAGCAATATATTAATATTAATATATATAAATAACGTTTTAATTAAAAATAATATAAGTAAGCTATTTTAAGCTTATAACTTATTAATAAAAGTAAAAACATATATAAATATATAAGTAAGCAATAGTTATATTTAAAATAATTAAAAAAAAAAGAAGAAGAGCTAAAAGCTTTAAGGTATTAATAATACTTATATACATTAAATACAGGTAGCTAGAGTATACTACTGTCCCTTGTTTTAACAACTGGTTACAACCATTGCGCATAATACTATTTCTTGCCACCGAATAAGCTAGACTACCGAGCCACGACCAACCGGGTCACGACCCACCCTGGAGTTCAACACCCTAAAATATAATACCCTTATCAACACAATATATAAAATAGCTAAAAATAAGCGGTTAGTAGATTATAATATATAAAGTATACAGCTTTTTAATTATGAGAAAAGTTCTTTTATACTTATTTTTTTAATTTAATAATAATATATTTAAGTAAGTTTTAAAACTTTAATATTTTAAAGTTTAAAAAGCAATTAAAAAGTAGGGAGAATAGCTAAAAATAGTTTAGCTTAAAATCTATATTTATTAAAGTAAAATGTATATAAAACTAAAATGTAAAAAATAATGCTTATTTTTTATAATTAATTATACTTATTTAAGTAAAGTTTTATTTTTTGATTTTTATGTGCTAACATTTTTATATATAATTTATTAATAAATTTATTAACTGTATAAAAATTTTTCTAAATCTTATGTTTTAAAAGCTTATTTAATAAGCAATAAAAGCGGGGACCTATTTTTTTCTATTTTTAAATAATATAAGTAAAATAAAATGCAATTAAATTTTTTAGCTATATAATTTTATTATTTTAATTAGATTTAATATTTAAGTTTTTATATATAAAATTAAGATATATTGCTTAGTAAAAGTTTGCAATAAGTTATACAGTATAAAAAACTATACAATCCATTATATAAAATTTGCATTAAAAAATACTTAAAAATAAGTTTTAAAACTTTATAATAAATTAAATAAAGATATTAAAATTATTTAGCTTAAAGATTTAAGTTTTTATTGTTCTGTTTTAACTATAAAAAATTAAAAAAAATTAAGTCCCTGCTTTTTTTATTTATTAAAAAAGCTTTTAAAACGTAAGCTCTAGAAAATTTTTTATACAGTTAACAAATTTACTAGTAAATTATATACAAAAGTATTAGCATATAAAAATTTCAAAAATAAAAATTTATTTAAATAAATATAATTAATTATAAAAAATAGGCACTAATTTTTTAATTTTTATTTTAAGTAAAACTTAGCTTATTATATTTAAAACTTAAGCTAAACTATTTCTAGCTATTTTTTCTACATTTATAGTACCGTTTAAATCTTTAATTTTTAAAATCTTTAAGATTTATTTTAATAAGCTATTATTAATTAATAAAAAATGCGACAAAGGTAATTTTTATATAATAAAGTACTTTAGCCTTTGCTTTACTTTAATCTTTTAACTACTTTTTTTTAGCTATTTTATACGCCTTTATAACAAGGGTATTATATTTTAGGGTGTTGAACTCCAGGGTGGGTCGTGACCCGGTTGGTCGTGGCTCGGTAGTCTAGCTTATTTTATGTAAGCAATTCTCTTCATATTTGTTGTTTTATCAACTAGAGATAACTAAAATATCAGATTATGTCAGTGTCATGAAACACTTTTATGGACGCTATCTCAACATACACATAAGTTTGTATAATTTGCAAGCCGTTTTACATGCAAACGTAATTCTTGTCGCCTTGCTTAAGCCATTTAAAATAAAGCGCCAATAGTGTCGGAGTGCACGCCACCTCTTCTATCGCAGGGCAAAATAAGGATTAGCTTCGTAAAATACAGAGCTGAAAATTTCAGCACTCGACTAGCGGCAGTGCCTCCGCCAAGTTCTAGACCTATTTGGGGCACGACAACCGTAGGCCGTTTCAACAGCCCTGGGTTCGTGTCATTCTGCTTGGAGTGCTGATTACCACTTTAGTTCTGCCGCGTATGGTACTAATGATGTGTTGATACATAGTCAATATGGCGGCATGGAGGAGGCGGTTATCGCGCAATGTTTGCTTCAGACTAGAATCCCGGAGGAGAACTTTCCTAAGACCGGGATTTTGTGTATATAAAGGGGAGAGTATCTCCCCCATCCTAGAATACGATAATCATCAAAACAGCGAAACCAAAAAACATAAGCTACCAGACGAAATTTTACATAAAACACCTCTCCTTCAAACATCGTAAGACCTTGCTCCCTTTACCCACTGTCATTATTCCTATTAAACTTTTAAAAATGGCTTTATCTAATGTTTGAATTCAGATGCCGGTCATATCTGGACGCGTCACCGGAGATAGCAACGGTATCTTTGGGTCTGATTTTACCATGGCGAGCAACGTCCACAAACAATTCAACGGCAGCTTCTCATCCGCTATCCCAGCATTCACTGCGGCACTTTCGAAGGCTGAATTCAAAGATGCGGAAGACCTGAGTGGCGGGTATAGTTTGGATCAGAATGCAACTGTCGGGCCTACTACACTCAATCTACCACTTGTGAATGATTCTGGGAAGAAAATAGTGATTAGTGGTACACTCAATCCCCACCTTGACAAGGCGTATTCTGTCGGGGGGTCTGGAAAATGGCACAGTTCTTAGTTGGAAAGGATATTACACCAAAACTTTGGTAAAAAGGGCTTGCGAGGTTGGGGGTTCTATTCTGGTTGCGGAATCAGTGATGAGTGATATATGGAAGATTTCTATTTCTGTTGAGCGCGATTCAACATACGCCTCAACAGGCCTTTTATGTTCAATATGAAATGAGATTTAAGTTTGATCTGCCGCGACTGATCTTTAACATAATTCGTACCCTATTTAACTTGCCGCAATCATGAAGACAATTAGCACATCGTCCCTTGGTATTAGCTCACTTACTATCACCCGCTTTAATCTCAAAGATTGGTGATGGAGTACATTCTACATAGATATTGGCAATTCTCAGGAAACTCCTTTCGGACTTATCGTCTCGAATAGTTGCCTTGAGTATTAAATCCGGACCGTATTTTATTCATACCATACCGAGTTCCTCTGCCTTTATCAATACATTTACGAGATCGAAATAAGCTTTTAATTTATAATAAACATCTCCTCACTTCATCTCTACAATAGTGTGCGGATTAACCGCTGCTGTGTTGTACAAGTCACGGGGAAAAAAATTCCAAGCAGCTGAACAAATACTAGAAGAAAATGAACGCAAGCAGATGCAAATATATGATATGCAGATGTTAGTGTCCTTTAAGTACCTTGGTATTAAGCCCCTTATTTTGTTCATAGCTTCTCTCTTAACGGCGTGGTAACGCTCATAGTATTTGTCTATTTTGATATCATATCGCCTGGATATTTCTAGTCTTCATATCCAGAGCCGTCCTTTCGCTCCTCCTTTTAAATTCTAGTTACGTGGATGTTTTAGCGACGGAACCGCCTACCCTTTGTGGCCGCCTTCTTCTAAGGTTGAATCAGAAACCCGCTGGCTTTCTCAAGGGAGCTTTAATCAAATTTTAGATCAATTCCGCATGTTACATCCCATGAACTATTCACTTTTACAACTGATCATTCTACAAATCGAGTACAAACATGAATTTTCTTACGCCTTGCTTCGTGTGAAGGGTTTGTGTAACTATATTCGAGCCTGAGTTTTAAGGAAAAACTATGACATATTGCCCAATACCTAACAATCCATATTAATATCCATACCATCCCAGCAGGTATTATTTAACGACTTTTGCGCAACAAGCGCTTCTGACTTGCCTCACTTATACATAGCTACAATGTTCACGAAACCGGCCAAGTTGATTATTCTTCCTATATAAATTAATTCTACTAGGTCCAAGCTAAGAGAGATAACTATCCACTTGATCGTCATGCTCATTGATCTATAGTCCATTTCCTCAGTAGCCTCATGGCTTTCCCTGCCTCGGGTCGTGTCTTCGGGTCAATTTGGATCAGTTCCAACACGAATTTGATCCCGCTGTCTGATATTTTAATACCCTGAGCAGATTCCGGTTTCAAGGTATGCCGTACATCTTTCACTTTCGCTTCCAACCTTTCCTCATTTGCTAGCTCAGTATCCTCTGTGAACAGACCAGATCCGTGAGCCATCCTATACATGATGCAGCCTAAAGACCAGATATCTACATTGTAAGAATATTGATGACTGGACTTCTCCGTTCCTGTAATCCAGGATCTAACTACCTCCGGTGCTTTATAGCCAGACGTTCCGATGGAAGTTTTCAACATTGTAGTTCCCCTCTCTGACAATCTTTTTGAGACGCCAAAGTCTGCAATTTTAACGCGCGGCTTTTTCTGAAGAGAAGCAACAAGGACGTTCTCAATAAAGTGCATTAGCTTTAATGTTGCTTCTTTATGCGGTAAGATTCCCGTTACCTTTGGCTTCAGGTCACGGTGAGCGATTAGCGCCTCGTGCATAAACTGCAGACCTTGGAGTATTTGCTCTGCGACCGTCTTCATACCAGACTCAGTCCAGGCCCAGCCTCCCTTGGGATACTTGAGGTTATCTTCCAGGTCGCCGTATGCTACATGCTCCATGGCAATATAGTAGCGGTCGTTTTCTTTGTCTTCGTTCCAACCAAGGAGCTGGACAAAATGCTCTCTTGAGGCCTTCAGGCCAAAAAATGTGTAAGTTAAGTGAAAGTGATATATTAAAACAGGCGTACCACGTACCTGTGTCAAACGACTTGAGATCATGATTTCCGTAAGAACTCTCTGTCATGCCTCCCCTGGTCCGTTCATTGTCGACATACTCGTGATGGCAATAGGGCCTACGTGATCTACGGTACCCATGTCGCTAGTTTGTTCGACCTTGTAAACTTGTGCGTATGCCCCCCGACCTACTGGAATGGTATCCTTCCAGAGATCCCTCTTGATCCAACTCTTCCTCAGATCTATTTCTCCATACGTAAGTAGATGTAATCGTCAAAAAGAGCCAGAAAGAAGATAATCGTCATAGCTCCAGTACTCACTTTCAACGTCGGCGTTACACTGCAGTACATAGGCAACTTTTTCAATGTCGATAGAAGTCGCATCGCGTTTCTGCCTAATCTCTTCCACTCTTTGGAAGAAACATTTATAATCATCTTCTCCCATCGCCATTTTCAGTTGATCGCCCTCTATTCGAGTCTGTGTGCACAATGCCTCAGAACAAAAAGGTACAATTTCCGGGAACGCGGCTGAGAGAAGAAGGCAAGCCCTGGGTGAGTCTATGCCATCCAGCTGGATTAACGTCTCCATGGCTTTCCAAGCCCCCTCTCCATATCCTTAGTGGGCTACGCCACTAGCTATAATACTAGCACGATATTGGTCAAACTTTCTAAACCCCTGTGAAGTTACTTTTTTGACTTTTTTTCCTTTGTTTTTTTCGATTGCCTTTGTATTCGCCTCGTGCTTTTTCTGATCTAGAGAGGCTCCCCGTTTCCTAATCCCAATTCCTTCTTTAGTTTTAAATGCATTATTATATGCTCAAAGGAAGAACTTACCGTATCCACATGTCCATTTCCCGCACGTCTGTCTTTGTCAGATAGAACCTTCCAGGTTCTCTTTTCCGTGCTGGGATTACTTCGAACCGATATCTATCATACTTCTCATATACTTCACGAACATACTGATAGTACAGCCTTAGATGTCGCTGGAAGTCTTCATCAGACAGGTCTTGGATCGTACTAGAGGGCCCAAAATGCGAGTATGTCGGTAGTTAGGGGGAGGAAGGGAGAGTAGTAGCTGTGACTAAAGAACTAAATTCTATGATCCGTTGACGTATCTGGTAGAAAAAATTGCCGTGCATCCTGCTGAAAGGTGGGTTTTGTCTTTACTAAATTCCGTCAGGACCGAAACTGATAAGATTGTAATATTGGAAATAGGAAAACAGGATACTATTATGGTAGGTTACTGTAATATTTAAGTTTCACTTTAAAGCTATAAAAGGATAGGCTAGACTAAATAATATTTCAACAAGATTCGATCGCTACTTCTTGCCTAATGCCATTGCCCATTTCAATGTGAGATGCAATCTTCAATGATTGGAAGCCAACTTCAGCCTGCTTCTCTCGTCAGTGCCCACCCGAAGTCGGCAGGTGAATCATTGAGGCATGTCTCAATCTGAAAGTACCCTTGAAATTGCCAGGCTGTTTGCAGATGCTGTTATACTGTAATCCGGTTGTAGTCATGCAGTTATCCGTGCTGAAGCCCTTTCTGTGCCACCTCAACTTCGCTACCTTTCACCATAGATGAGGCTGGCAAGACCCAGTGAATTTGTTTGTTCCAGTCTCATTCGCATCTTAAAAACGCGATACGACTGCAGCATGCTTAGGTGATTTGAGTGTTGTGGTAGGATGGTATCCAAAATACCGCGTACCAATCCCTAAATAGCATCGCCTCTTTATTCTCGTCGATTCGGGTTGTACCAAATATGCCAGTCATTGCCGCCCTTATTACCCTGACCACATTTCGTTCCTCCCAGACCTTATTATTGCCGGCAAGCCACGAATTCGGCGCAGCGTTCGTCCAATGACCAGCTCAGGTCGGAACAGCCGGTCACATCATATCTGCATACTACTATGCAGTGGCTGCAGACAGATCAGCCGAATTCTCTTGAAACTCCTAAGATAGGCACTGCATAAGGCTCCTTGCATCGTAATGGCTACATGCGTAACAATGTCGAAAAACCCCGCACGATAATCTGAACATTGTCTCTCAAGGCCCACTGATTGATGTCGATTTTGGCTGTCAAGGAACGGTAGAACTCTATACAACAGTCTTGAATAGCCGTCAATACGAGTATGGAGCGCCACAACTCGTCGTCCAGCACTAAAAGCCGCAATTACACCAAAAGTGCGGAGTGTGTACGCAAAAGGCTCTTCGTCTTTTGTGACGGGACGTGGCAAGATGGAGTCAATAATAAGAGGCCACTCACAAATGTCGCCACACTTGCTCGAAGCCTAGAGGGCGTCGCCGATGACAACTACCTTCAAGTAGTGTACTATGATAATGGAGTTGGTAATGCTACTAATCTGCCTGCTCATCTTGTTGATGGCGCAATGGGTAGAGGTAACTTCCCGATTCGTGAATCAAAGTGCTACCACTTACCAATAATCAACAGGTATATCCACTAAAATTCGAAACGCCTATAGTTTTCTACAACTACAACTTTGATGATGGGAATGACGAAATATTTCTAATTGGATTCTCCCGGGGAGCTTTCACTGTCCAATGTCTCGCATGGCTTCTCAGCCAGACTGGCTTGTTCCACAAGAGATACTTGTATTATCTTCGTGGTCTGTTCACTTTGTGGGCAAACCATTATTTCAGTCCTCTCTTCCGTCCTCAAAGTCGGCCAATACAGATCAGGTTGGATCATCATGTGAACATGTTTGAGTCCGAAAAGCTGCTCAGAAAGGTGAAGATCAAGGCGTGTGTTGTTTGGGACACGGTTAGTAACTTGGGGTTCCCGAGACCCTGGGCCAAGCCAATGTCATTCGTCGGCAACGTTGTTCCTCAAGCTGTGGAAAACGCGTTTCAAGCTTTGGCGCTCGACGAAACTCGAGCGCAATTTAGACCATGCATTTGGGAGAAGAAAGAAGATGAAGACACATATGTCAAACAATGCTGGTTCTTGGGTTCGCACAGCGACGTTGGTGGCAATGGAGATGCCGCCTTAGGAGCAGTCACACTAATCTGGATGATCGCTCAGCTCCAGGACATATCCAATGTCAAGTTTAATCAAGACGAGATAAAAAAACATCTCAAGCACCGATTTCTGGAGTGGGACATTGATATGAATTGGATCTTCGGCCAGCTCCAGCAAAGGGCGATTTTGTCTCAACGTCCAAATTCGGGTACGTGATTTCCGAAGAAAGCTAACACAATCGACGATTCGAACAATGGCTAACATTCAATAGGCCAAACAACTAGGTCCTCACCGCTTTGGTGGTTATCAGGCTTCAAACGCCGAACCGTAGATATGATGGTGAATGACGACCCAGATCTTGATATTCCTGCTTCGATTCATTTCACAGTTCGTTTATCGATGTTCTATAATCTAAATCAATGCCGAGTCCTCAGAAAGTGGGAAACGGTTCGAAAGGATGGTCGCATATATTGGCAAAAACAAGATAAGAAACTGATTGAAGACATGCTGGAAGGGAGTGGCGGTTACGAATATGCAATCCTGAAGAGCTGGTCCAGTGAGGAACCCCCCCTACCACAGACTGATAGAACCAGATTTGCGATGAGGTTACGGATAATGCTATACGACTCACGGGAAGGCCCTCACGGGAATCTTGGTCGGTTCGCGGTATTCTTGAGGGATAAGGCGATATTCAATGAAGAAAATATTCCGGCCCCAGGATCTATGTATCTGCCACGGCATAGGTTTGCTGTCTTGTCAGAATGGACCAAAAGGCGGCCTTGAATTCTGTTCAAGAAGTTGCACACGTTCATACACGAAAAGTTAGACGACGTGTATAGTATTTGATTACGAGTGGTTGTGCATTGGGTTGAAGATGTTTGATCCGATGGTGTTGATATCCGTTCCACACATATTAAGCCGAATACATCTGGCTCTTACTCTCATACTTGCAAATTGAAGTTATTTCCGTCAATATATAGAGCTCTTTCTGTCGTAATGAAAGATTTCCACTAGTGTTCAAGGATAAAAAATCTTGAGTGGAAATAGGAACCACTCTCATGCTCTCATGCTAGATGGGACAACTGGAATGACACTCAACTATATTGTTTCCAATCACTCGACTAATAACAGCATGTATGAGAGCTGGAGTAGTTTTCATGACAAAATAAATGAGATCGTTGAGTTGTAGACGGCTTCTGTCAATGTGCGTACATAAATGGATGAGATAGGATGAATCGCAACATGAGAAAGTGTAGTGAGAATATGTAGTAAGCTGGTGGAAGTTCCTAAAATTTCAGTGTGTGGTGCCTAAACTCCATAGTGGATGTTGTTGGGGCACACCTTATTTCACTTGGCCCAATCAGAGACGCCAACGTTTCCGCCATCTCATAGTCTCCAGCCAGGATACTCTAACTTTAGGCGTTTTGGCTCGCTTAGCAGCAAAGTTACGCTGGGCCAGTGGGAAACCCGAGAGAAAATTTCATGACTAGGTAGGTACTTAGGTAGGTTTGGTCTTGCCGCCCAAGAGCAAAGCATCCCCGTGAATATTTCCACCTTCATCATCGACTTCTCTAAAGAACGTAACGATATGTCTGATCCTACTGTTGCTCCTTCGCCCGTGCGACCGTCCGCTTCGGCATCTTCCAATTGGCGCGACGCCTCTAGCTGGAGGAGAGGTGAGACACCTGTATCTTCTCCGAGGCCCTCGAGATTTACTCCCAATCGGACTACCGGTGTCTCATGGCGAGACAGAGAGGAAAAAAGGAACAGCGAAGATGCCCGGACAAATGGCGATAATAATGCTGGTCGCCCCGAAAACTCGGACGTCTTCCCTAAAACACGTTCGTACGACCGGGCAAGGACTAATAAGAGTCCCCAGAAAGATGACGATGGTGCGGCGAAG
This sequence comes from Xylaria cubensis, assembly GCA_022385715.1. Taxonomy (NCBI): domain Eukaryota; kingdom Fungi; phylum Ascomycota; class Sordariomycetes; order Xylariales; family Xylariaceae; genus Xylaria; species Xylaria cubensis. The sequence goes on along the minus strand of MU279103.1, from coordinate 103,337 downwards.
GCTATCGCGGAGGGGAGGCGGATTTATATTGGCAACCTTCGCTACCAGGCCAAGCCGCAGGATATCGAAGAGCTACTGAGAGCTAACGACCTCGGTCATTTTACAAACATTCACATCTCAATTGATTCCTTCACTGGCCGGAACCCTAGTTATTGTTTTGTCGAGTTTCCCGATGCGGACTCTGCGAAAACGGCCATGGAGATTTTGGAAGGCAAGGAGCTACTCGGTCGCGAGGGTAAGCGGATCCTGACATTCATCTTCGACTCACTGAAAGGAATACGCCTTCTGGAATAAGGCTTGTGTGTCGAACATAGGCATTTTCCTCCAGGTTTCCCGGAGAGAAATTAGAATGCTAATATAAGGCATGTAGTCAAGTGCCGGCCGTGCCAGCCCAAGGGAAGCAGCTCGGGCGGCAAACCCAGCGAGGCACCGAACCGCTGGGGCCAGTGGTCAAGCGAAAAGCAAGGCGATGACCAGACCCGACCAAAGCATTTTGACAGATATCGTCAAGACCAGACCGGCAAGCGCCTTTATGTCGGCGGTCTACCGAGAATGCACGACCAGGCAACAAATTTTGCTGAAATGACGGAGCTCTTCAAAGACTTCAAACTGTAAGTGCGCCTCCTTCAATTCCGCTCGGACTACAACTGACATCCTATCAGCGAAGCCATTAGCAAGCGCGTTTCTGCTCACGAGAGCACCCGGGACCTACCTGGCCGTCACGACTACTGCTTTGTGGACTTCTCAACACCTGAAGAGGCTAAAGAGGCCATGGAATCACTTAACGGCGTTTCCTTCCAGGGAGAGCTTATCAAGGTGTCTGCAGCGAAGGGCCGGTCCAACAAGTGGCGAGAGAGGGATGAGCTCGACGGCAAGCGGAGCTTCGACCGACAAGAAGCGCCCGTGAAAGAATGGGGCGCCGAGGAATGATGCATTCTTGATCTTAGACTTCTATATCAAGTTCCAATGATCATCTACTGAGATATCGATGTGTTAGCGTTAGAGAACATTTTGGATCCCGCGGGGTTCATACACTCATCAGAGACTCAAAGAGATTTTGAAACAAAAATTACCCCGCGCACCCTTGCTGCAGAATTGAGATTAAACGTGACAATGGTGAGACATATTACAAAAATTAAAGCTCTTTGACTACTCGAATATCGCTATACTGCCTACATGAACAAAATAGCTCACCTTCTGAGGAGATTTCAATTACACTTGCAATTTTCCTATCATCGGACCCCTAATTTTCCAGACTCTAAATCTGCCCCTCAGCCGCTTATGTCGAGTCGTATCGACCTTCGACCTATACAAACCGTTCGGGCGACGTTTATTTCTGTCGCGACCAATGCGCATACGTCTCCCGTCTGAAGCTATGTATCGCCAACACTCGTCGCAAATACCCTTCGTCTTCTCCTTCGGGCCCGGTGTACTACGTCTCACGCTGTACAGGTTGTGATACACATGTCCACACTCGAAGACCCGAAGTTTGTTACCTCTTGCACGCTCGCTAGCGATCGTTCGCTTCGCGGCCTTTAGTGAGGCGTACTGCGTCTCGGTCAAGTGGGTACAGACTATTCGGTTTTGCAGCTGACATATCTCACACTCTTCGATGTTATTCGAGTCGGTTGCTGAGCGCAGCTCGGCAAGCAGATGGGCGGATTTGTATGCTTCACTCTTCATTTCATAGATTGATTGAAATATGTATTTTTGCTCTTATCCTCAACACGCCACTTTCCGATCCATGCTTTGGCATAAGATGTTTATATGTACCCAAAGGAACTCGGGAACAATAATTCAGTGGAACAAAGGCGTTGTTCTCTCTTTGTGAACTCACAATGCTTTGTTTTACAGAAGGGACAAATGGCTTTTGTGTAAGATTGGGCGCCGAGGAATGTCTAGTCAATCCCCTCTGATTAGCGGATACTCTCTTATCCTCCTCGTTCAATTTGGTTGTCATTTCCGTTTGATTTTGATCACTTTTGACGCACGACGATTAAATATGTACGCGGATAAATATGATCCTTGCGGTACCTGGTCAATACACAGTCGTGAAGACCTTCCTCTTTAGGAACAACCCTACTCCAGCGTACCGATTACTAACGTTGCGTATCTGAGCTAACCTCACTTCACCAGCTTTGAATGAACAATCTTTCATTATCCGCCAATTGAAAAAGACTTACTATCTTAAGTCCGCATATTCTGTTTCACAAGATGACGAGGCGCGTAATTGAACAATCAGTGCCAACACAGGCGACAAAGACGTTGCCAGATACACTGCCGGCACGCATCCACTCCACAGCGTTCGGGATAGCAATACATCCCAAGCGCGACGAGGAGGAGAGCAAAGCAAGCGACAATAGCACATCACCAACGAAGAAGACCTTCTACACCATCGTCAAAGCCGGGCTCTTGATCCCAGGCGACGGGAAGCCAGTGAAAGATGGCGCGCTCGTGATCGAGAACAAGCTCATCGCCTGGGTCGGCGCAGAGGCCCACGTACCCCACAAGTACACGGACGCGGCGCACAGGACTTTCTCGATCCCCTTCGTGATGCCCGGTCTCTGGGACGTGCACGCCCATTTCGGCGGCGAGCCGCCCGAGATAAGCGAAGGCACCGACACCTCCATGTGGCTGCAGCACCCCGCCACGGCCGGCGCGCGGCTCACTAAGGGCTGCTGGGAGGCTATCCAGCGCGGATACACGTCGCTCCGCGATGTCGCGGGGCTGGGGTGCGAGGTATCGCGCGCCATTGACGACGGTAGTATCGTGGGGCCGAACGTGTACTCTGCCGGCGCGTGTCTGAGTCAGACGGGCGGCCACGGCGACTTGTTCACGATGCCTGCGGGCGATATGCAGCTGAACTTTGGGCTGTCGGGCGCGCATCCGGGACACTGGGGCTCGACGCAGAGCCTGCTGGTCGATGGCGTCGACGAGTGTCGGCGCGCTGTAAGGTTGCAGATCCGCCGCGGCGCCAAGTGCATTAAAATCTTCGGGAGCGGCGGCGTGCTCTCTCTCGACGATAACCCGCTGTACGCGCAGTTTAGCCCCGAGGAACTAGAAGTCATTGTGAGCGAGGCGGCGCGGCAGGAGAGAGTCGTGGCTGCCCATGTGCATGGGAAGCCGGGTATTGTTGCGGCTGTGAAGGCGGGCGTGAGGACCGTGGAACACGTCTCGTTCGCTGACGAGGAGTGCATTGAGCTTATCAAAAAGAAGGGCACTGTGTACGTTTCTACGCGTACGATTGTCGACCTGCTGCTCAAGAGCGGCGGCAAGGGGTTGACTAAGTACCAGTGGGAGAAGGCGCAGCTTTGTGGCACCAATCATCTCCGCGCGTATAAAATGGCGATCAAGGCTGGCGTGACCGTCGCGCTCGGTACTGACACGCCGCCTGGGTTCAATATGGCCATGGAGTTAGACTATGCCGTGCAGGCGGGTCTGAGCCCTCTAGAAGCCATCAAAGCTGCGACGGCGAATGGGCCGCTAAGCGTGGGGGCAATGGCGCCCAAGACGGGGCAGTTGAAGGCAGGATATGAGGCAGATATTCTAGGATTGCTATATAACCCGGTCGATGATGTGAAAATATTACAGGAGAAGCAGAACATTGGGTGGGTTTGGAAGGGCGGACGACTGTTCAAAGGCCCCGGGGTCGGTCCGTGGGGCGAGGATCCTCTGTAAGCCTATACAGCTGACTTTAGGTGATAATTGAGATACAAGAATCCGATAAGTAGTACAGTGTCCGCTTGGGTTTAAATATCAAGTACAAGCTTGTCTTCCCCCCGAGCTGCTCTGTATTTATTCGTTGCTTCGATCAGGGTATCGCATCCTTTCAACAAGAAACCCCATTTCTTAGCGAAGCCTGGGGTGACCTCCCATCCCGTCTCGGACCATGAATCGCCCCAAATGATCATACCATTAATCTCGACGTCATTGTACCCTTCGAAAAGCCCACCCATGACATCTTCGCAGAACTCGTCCTCGTCGATGAACTTATCATATGAAATGATGTTATCTCTGAGTCTCGGACAAGGGAAGGTGTCTATCCATGTGTCGTGCGGCGTTGTTTGCTGCAGCCATGTCTCTTGTAGAGAGGGCGGTACTACGTCTGGGGGAGGGGGGAAGTCCTTTGCAAAGAGCACCATACCGCATTCTCTAGGCACCCTATCTATGAGTCTTAGCATGGCCATATTTGTCAACACGCCCCGAAAGACATTCAGCTGTATCAGTACGAGGAGCCGATGGTCTGGAGACAATGGAAACAAGATGGTGGGTATGTTAGTCCCATCAGGGTCCTTGAATAGGTAAGGATACACAGGTGGGAAACGTCGTTTTGAGTCTTCCGGGCCAAGACCTTCGTCAAGGAGGGAAGGGGGAGGCGGGGGCGTATGGATGCCCCGCGTAACATGGAAAGATGTAGACCGGTTTTTAAGTTTCTCCCAGTAGGAGTATGGCTTCAACCTCTCAAGTGGTATAACGGGGGAAGTCCGTTTGATGATGAGATGGTCTTCTAAACTACTTTGATAGTCTCGTACAGCGGCCTATTATTGAATCAAACGTTAGCGACGCTCAGCCTCTCAGTGCAAACCAGCGGGGGCCTCACATCCAAGGCGTTCATGATAGCCGAGCCTAGACTCGCTGTGGGTTGACCTATAGCTTGGTCTATATTGATAGGCTCTACATTGATAGGTCTCCCGGTGGCCGCTGCCACTTTCTCCGCTTGTCGACGACCTGTAGCTCAGTCAGTTATGCCAGAAAGAGCTTTGTCACAAGAACAAAAATAGATAAGCCATTCCGGGGAGCCGGTTCAACAGCATCACACCCATGCTATGCTGCATAAGCTATGTGAAGCACGTAAATGGGAAATCTGTGACTTACGCCATGCCCGTTGATGCAGCCTATTCTGTCGTCGTCTTCGTTCGGCCGGATCTGTCAAGCCGGTCCAATCATCACCGAAGTTGCGTGCCTTCACCTTTGTTATTATCCACCTGGATCTCGAAGGAATTTCTAAATGAGGACAAGTCTAATACTCACCTCGCGTAAGGCCTTTACAGCAGTTAATTCAACACTCATGATGCCAAGGATTCAGCTCAGGATTACAAGTGGGAATTGAATGAAAAGAGACGTTTGATGCAGTCTGCTTATCCTGCAAAGACTTTAAAAACGTAGGAATGTCCCCCTAATCGTTTGGGCCGGGTCGATTCTAGATGCCATGACACGTTCTTGATAGCAAATGACGGGTAGGAGACCGTCCGAATGGGTGCTGACGGTGGGGCTGTTTGGTCCACTAACGCAGGGCGAAGGCATTGCTAGATGGCGCTATGCCAATGGTGATCTAGCGAATATGCAAGCTGCTTATCCCCCACACCGGGACGGAGAAAAGATCTTTAGACCCCTGTTGATAGAATATGCTAATTGTGTTGTTTCCAATATCTTGAACTGTCACCATGTAATACTACATACACTTGCATCGGGTCGGAGAAGTTGAGGAATCCGACCGACTGTCGTAAGCATGACGATACCTTCTCGAGGATCCGCATCTGCGATACTTAAGGTCAACACAGGACAGTATGAGAAGCTTATGTAATATTCGCAGTTCATTCGCAGTTCACTTTTTATCAGCAGCTCTTCTCATTTAGCGGTAATTCTACAATTAAAGTATCTCAACTTCTGTCGAACGCCTAGGGCCCGTAATAGCCATGCCGAGCATGTCTGGATTTGTGAATTTCAATCCGGAAAAGGATATTCCACCTCTCGATGGAAAGGTTATCCTCGTAACTGGAGGTTAGAGCCGACTTTTCCTCTCTCTCTGCTTCCTCATACTGATATACTTTGAAGGGACTGCGGGTCTAGGAAAAGCTTCGATACAGGCGCTGGCAAGGCGTGGACCGTCACACATTTACTTCACCGGGCGCAACGCCAAGGCCGGCGAAACGCTTATCGCCGAAACGAAGAAAACCAACCCGTCAGTAGGCTTGACGTTTTTGGAGATGGACTTCCTTTCTCTCGCTTCGGTAAAAAACGGATGTGACCAGTTCGTCCATGATCGGCTAGACCTTCTGATGTGAGTACATACGCTCTATGCATAAGAGCAGTCCTGATATCTATCGTAGGTGCAACGCAGGAATTATGTTTAAACCGCCCGCCTTAAGCAAAGACGGATACGAAGCGACATTTGCAACGAATCACCTCGCGCATGCCCTTATTATCAAGCAGCTGCTGCCAACAATGCTTAAAACTGCCGAGAACCCAGGAGCAGATGTCCGGCTGATCAATTTGACATCGGAGGGGTGGAGTGGTCACCCAAGAGAAGGTGTCAACTTCTCCACTCTTCAAACTACGCAAAATGCTATGTTTGGGAAATTTACACGTTATGGGTAAGTAGGAACGAATCTTCACAGAAACTTCTGGATTGGGCTCGCCCGACATTTTGAAAGGGAAAAGGAGTGTTGACCGCTATTATAGTCAAAGCAAATTGGCAAATGTTGTCTACGCAGCCGAAGTCGCTAGGCGCTACCCACAAATTGTAGCTGTCTCAGTCCACCCAGGAGTCGTTAAGACGGATCTTGTCAACACACTGAGCGCCTCAGAAAAGGCCTTGGTATACGGGGCAAATTTTCTAATGGGCGTGTCATTGATGAAGGAGGAACAAGGCTGTCTCAGTCAGCTCTGGGTCGCGGCGGGGGCACGCAGAGATGAGCTTGTGAATGGCGCGTATTATCGGCCGGTTGGAGTTATGAGTAACTCTCAGCTCGATAAGATAGCGAAAAGTGAGGAATTTGCGAAGAAGTTGTGGACTTGGACGGACGAGGCAGTGGCGAAGTTTTTGTGATTCATATCGGCAACTAGAGTGCTGGGCGTCAATTGAGTCATGATAAGCAAAAAAGGGGATTTCGGGGATGAGTGTCTACTTATCCCGGCGGCGGGGACAACCCGGCAGTGGCTTTACATGAAATTAGTGGATCTTTGGGCGATTGCACTTCGGCGACAGCTCTCTTGGAATTAATCATAATAGGTAGCATGAGCAAGGCCAAATTGTAAAACACTTTTGTGATAGCGCAGAGCCAGACGCCACGGGGCATTATTGGATCCTACGAACCATGATGTACAACTGACCTGTTGAGTTGTCGAAGTTAAAGACTTCCCAGGTTCTCATCCCCTTGATCCAATGATAAGGGTATGAGCCGCCAACCCCAGCCCTGTGATATCAGATCGACACTCTTATTTGCGCGGGAAGCTTCCGCGCGGCTCTGACTGTTGAATACTTCCAGACCATGAACTAGTTTTGTTCTTCAATCCGACGCCAGGTAGAGTGAAAATCCCAAAACTTTGAAGTTCGACGTTTAGTGTGCGGCGTAGAAGCTGAGTATAACAACAAATAATTATAGAAATATATACATATATTCTTACTAGAACAGAAACCCTAGCATTTATGTACTTGTGAACAGCATTGTTGATGAAGTGAGAGGGTCTATACGGGATTGAATTGTTCATTATACTAGGCTCGCCACTCTGTGTCACTTATATCGAGGACTTATTATCATATATTAGGCCGGTGAAGTGTAGCCGTCCGAGTGGCCGTTATTCAAGTCTTGGCAACAACGCCTCAGAACCCAACTTGACCCACTGAAGCTGTCAAACTGTATTGAGACGTTAACTCTGTAAATAGCCTAGCAATGAGAGGGAACTCGCCTCATTCCAAGCCCACCACACCTTGCTTACTTATCTAGGCTGTGAATAGGTACGTTATCGAAGAATCCTTGACTACCTGACATCATAGCTAAACGCATGTTGAACAAGTGCTGAAGGCTCAAGCCGTGCAAGTTGGTTAATGGCATTGTGATCAGCTTGATATTCCCGCATTAGGCCAGTGGAGAAAAGCAAACCCTGAATTTACGTTGTTAGGGTGTGGCTTGAGAAATAGGAAAAATTATTGACCCCTCCAAGACCACTCTTGTCTCGAAGTTCCAATATATCAATTGAACGGTAGCATCAAATTGCTGTAATACCATGGTAACCAACTCAATCCCCCTTTAACCTTGGCGCCTGATGAACCAAGGGCCCGGAACACCAGAGCCGCATAGACTATAGACTACAGACTACACATCCGCAATTGAGGCGTTAGGGGCCCTAGGATTGATGGGGCACATTAATCAAAGGCGACGAGTGATTGATTTTTCACGAAGAATTTGCTGGGTCCATGTTGGACAACAGGAGGCGATCGTCGCCGTAGGGATAATGGTTAAAGTCGACAGCGCCTATATATAGAGGCTCATCGCACCCAGTTTCGTAGAATGCTTCATCACCTTCGTTCCAGTCTTCAAAACAAGCTCATCGTCACTCTTTAGAAACCTACTGAAGTCACTCTTTCATCAGACCAATCCCTCAGCTCAACAACCGTACCTAATTCAATAAGCCTCTTAATCGCCAAAATGCAGTTCTCTACCTTCTTCCTTGCTGCCCTTTCTATGGGCTCTGCCATCGCCAGTCCCCTTGCTGGCGTTCAGGTCTTCAACAACGCCGTCTCTGCCTTCAGTAAAGCCGAGAGTGTTGTCCAACAACAGCATGATCAGATTAGTATGCTCGATTTTCCCTCGCGTTTTGAAGTCGGTAGCTGACTTGAATCTAGGCCGACTCGCCAAGGAGCCTCCCAGTGAGGCGAAAACCGTTGAGATGCAGAAGTGCCTTCTGGCCGTCAGCCAGAGCCTGAGCGGTCTCGTCGACCCTACCCTTGCTCTCGGCAACGCTGGCTCCACCCCGCTCTCTAAGGATCAGCTCAGCTATGTTCACCCATTCTCTCAGAGCTTCCTGTCGCTCTACCTCAACATCGAGGCTATCGCCAAGATAGTTACCGGTCTCAACAAGGGTGAGTACCTTCTTCTGCTTCAAGCTTTATCGACTCGTGTATTAACGTTCGCTAGATCAACTCGCTCAAGTCCAGCCTGAACTTGCATTGATTTTGTCCCCCGCTGTTCCTCTCGCCCGACTTGTCCTTGCCTTCATCAATGTCTCTGCTTCCGCTCAAGCCGATGCGTTCTTGAGTGTCTCTCACCCGCTCCGTAACATCTACGCCCTTCTCAAGCTCGTTGTCGACCTTGACGTCAAACTCGGCCTCGAAATCTTCGTTGGCCTTGGTATCTTTATTTAAATTGAAGCGTTGCAGAGTTATTTGGAGATTTAGTCGAGGAATGTGGCCTTCAAGGGTCCTGATGTGATATCTGGGAGAGCGAGCGTTTGAGAGTCGAGCATATAGAGGGGTTTTCACGATGTAATAAGTAATAGTTAATTGATTGAATTGAGCTCCGGGAATAGCGATGATGTGTCATTATCTCATGAGTTTTACTGTGTATCTTGCAATCCCCAGATTTCACTCCTGACGAACACCCTTCTCCACCTGTTATTGACCCCGCCAATATTTCGGCCGGCATATAGCGACTTACAGGGGGTTTCTTCAGCCCACCTGCGTCTGCCACCCTTTTTGGCTGGGGATGCCACCAATTTCCCATCATATAGTCGTCAACATACGCCACTTCAGCCGTTTACAGTTAGATTCACGGCAAGGGTTATACCTCTGCGTGACTTAGGTGCTTAAGCATCTGGCTGCTTGTATGTATGTAGTAACTAATAAATCAACAGTGTTATTTCTTGGCTATATAATCAGGCTATCGGCATAAGTAGTATGCTACTTAGTAGTTCGAAGGCTATATAAGCACTAAATTATGCCCTTGGATTTGTAAATGCAAACGTTTTCTACGTTGTATAACTTGATGCTACGGAATGCAGGACTTAGGAAGGTACTTGGGCTGGCGGCTGCTTAATTGTATGTATGTATATCATCTGTACAGGCAGGAAATTGGTGGCATCCCCAGCCAAAAAGGGTGGCAGACGCAGGTGGGCCGGGTTTCTTGACGCTCGTAGTGCGGGTTTAAGCTACCTGCATGGGTAGACTAGTATTAAAAAGGATGAGTGCGACGCTGCTCATGGTTGATAAAGTATTCATCCGTCGCCACCTTTAGTCCATTCAAAATATCATGTTATACTCTAGCATTACAATATTTCAGGAATAAAATAAAACAATTGGATCAACAGCAATTATGACTTCGATTCTCGGAGCTGTACGTCGTAATTGGCAGATTAGTAACCCTTCACCGGTCCCTAAGACGTCAAAGCCGCTGTCATTCGGAATCCTCGGCGCTGCTGACATCGCGTGAGTTGATTACATGATGCGGTACCCCGCTGATTGAGTCCTAATTCTCGAATAGGCCAATTGCCATCATCCTTCCAGCCAAAAGCCACCCAGACGTAGTCATCCAAACTGTGGCTGCTCGAGATCTTGCTAAGGCGACGGCGTACGCACAAAAGCACGGGATACCTGACGTCGCGAAGACGTACCAAGGTTCGCCTAGACGACTATTAATGATCCGTATCTTTACACAATTGTTGCTGACTAGCATTCAACTCATAGACATTCTAGATGACCCAAACATAGACTGTGTTTATATCCCCCTACCCAATGGGCTGCACTATATTTGGGCGCAACGCGCTTTGAAAGCAGGCAAGCATGTTCTGCTTGAAAAACCCTCGGTAAACAACAGCACAGAGGCTGAGCGCCTATTTCTTTCGCCCACTCCCGGTCTTCCGCGGTCTCCCTCGTTGTCTTCGCAACCCGTGCTCCTGGAGGCAACTCACAGTCTCTTTCATCCGGCATGGGCGCTCTTCATGTCGCACGTCACGCCCAGCGCCGTCGCGAGCGCGAAGAGTTCGCTCTGGGTACCGCGCTGGTTCTTCGGCGATGACAACATCCGATTCAACTTCGACCTCGGCGGTGGCGCGTTGATGGACCTCGGCGCCTACACAGCCAGTGCCCTGACTCACATATTTGATGCCGTTGCCGAGGAATGCGTAAGCTGTGAGACAAGTACCCACCCCGGCACAGATCCGCGCATCGACCGCTGCTTTCACGCCCGCTATCGGTTTCCGAATGGTGGGGTAGGCGAGATGGAGGGCGACTTCAAAGCCCCGCTCCTCAAATTCAGCCCGGAGATACATGTCACGCACAAGCCCGTAGTGGTGGACGCTGCAGAGGTGGACGTTAAACTACGGCAAGGAGAAGAGGTGTTGCGCACACGAGAGATTCGATTCACGAACTACGTACTGCCCAGCGCCTTTCACTCCATCACCGTGAACGACCAGTTCGCAGTGCGGGAGAAGGGTGCATCTCAAGGAACATCGCCACGGAAATCCTGGAAGAAGAGCAAGACGCTCAAGGCTTACACGTGGCGCGAGACTGGTCTTTCTGGATTTGACACACAGCCTAGCGAGCCGCATTGGAGTACTTATCGCAATCAACTCGAGCAGTTTGTGAACAAGGTACGCGGACGCGACACGCCGCAGTGGATTGATGGCAAGGACTCGGTCAATACAATGCGCATGATTGATATGGCCTACACAGCAGCAAAGCTGCCTTTGAGACCCACTTGTGAGGAACAGGTATGAATGAAGTGGCGGGGAGGTGTATTTACTATTTACAATATGTGTACATAGGGAACAGAATGCAGCCAGATTGATCCGAGAAAATGAACAGTTGAATTTGGTCCTCCTCTTCCCTCGTTCATCTCGCTTTCGGTTTACTTTTCACCCTCACACGCCAGGCTCAGAGTAACAGTATTACAAGTAATGATACAGTAGCTCTCAAATGTTGTCACACAGGCCAGCCTTGGGTAGGATAATGCAACTACCCGTGTACCAGGGTCTAGTCGGCGATATCCTGTACTCAATCTGCAAGGCGTACCTATTCTTGGATATCATGTTTGCTATTATCGTGGACTCAAGCAAACATGATAATCGCAATATGAATCTAAGTGATCTGGATGATCTGGAGTGACGCCAAGGCTATACTTCAAAGACGACTTAAGAATGCCAATAGTTTTTCAGCGCCCACTTCCCAGGTTGTATCATTCTGCAGATGATGGCCCGCACCAGGAACCCAAGCCAATTCGACGCCATGGCCAGCATTGTCCAAGCCCCCATCACCTGACGAAGGATGAATGGCATCATCTTTCGCGTCAATTTTCGTCTGGCGAACGAGCTCAGAGAACGCAGTGCGATACGTTTCCGCACATTTCTCCTGCACCGGCCTCGTCATCAACTTTTCCTCCGTACCAGCCATGATCAGCACTCGATTACTTAGCCCCCAACCCGTGATGCTCCAAAGCACCCGCTTGGGGTCAACGAAGCGGAACATCATGCCCATAGGCCAGAGAAAACTCTCGTAGCGATTCAGATGATTCTGGAAATCGGCTAGCTTGTCCTTGTCGTAGTCTTTGCTGAAAAATGCCCGCTTGACTAGATATGGGTGGGAGAGTGGTGAATTAGGATGCCAACCGTGAAATATCAACCGGACTGTGAACCATGGATCGAGGCGCCACCAGTTCACATAAACAGAAAACCTGTCGCGCATTAGTTTTTAAATCCAACATGAGTTGAAGTGATGAAGCCATCAATCAACCGATCAGGAGCAACATACGAGCCCGTCCCAGGAATAGCACCAAGCAGCGCCAGCCCCTTAACCCTCACATCGCCCTCACTAAGAATGAACTGGCTTAATCCACCACCACTCGAGTGTCCCACAAGCACGACCTCACTACCCTCCCACTCCTGCACAATCTTGATACCCGCTACAAAGTCATCAGCAAGATCGCGCTTCGTCGTCGCGTAGACCATGCGGAGATATGAGGGGTGCCAGCTTGCGCCGTGACCACGCGCCGAGACGGCGTAGCTTGTGATGCCGTGCGCGGCTAGATATCGCATGTACTCGTGCCATACCCAGGCGCTGCCCATTCCGCCGTGCACGAAGACGACGGGCGGGATACCTGGGCCGACTGGATTTGCTGGCTTGGCACATAGCAGCTCTAGGTCGCCGTTTGGGGTGGAGATAAATTTCCTTGTGGTGCCGGTGGGCGCGGGTTGGGTTGTTTGTCCGTTTGGACGTCGCCAGTGGAGGTATTGGTAACTTAGATGTAGGAAGTTGAACATGTTGACGCTCTTGTGTGACTAGTTGTCGCTGAAAGGGGGACTTCCTCACTCACTTTATTTGCTAGAACTATACTATAAAGCGACAAGACCACTGACTTCTCTTTGGCCAAATGATATAGATATATGTTCTGGTATAAAGTTTTAATTCACAGACATCTCATGCTCGATTTTACTTTGTTGTCAAAAAAGAGTCATCACGCCGTCATGAGCTTGCGGAAAATCCAGGAGCTGAATCCGGCTTAGGTCTTGGCAATCAGCCACCATCAGCACCTAACGCAACTTGCGGGGGAAATTTGAAAGCTAACATGACCTTTTTCTCGCTCGTGTTTGCGTTGACTCATTCGGTTTGATGCAGCAACTGATGTTTGTGCTATAATGGATTCGTGCAGCAAGTTCTGGTACTACTTCAGAATACGAGTTCCCGGCGTTGGTGCTGGGGTCGGCCATCGCTGAGGGTAGTTGGCACTAGTCAAACAGAAGACAAGGAGGACTTGATGCAAGTAGATAGAATACCAGCAATAGGAGTACCAGTATCATCTTACCGTGAAAATGAAAAAAGGACCTAAAAGTGATATTTAGTATTGAGAGATGATTCTGTGAGTAAATAATGGGCGAGGGTCCTAAAGGTCCCTTTCCTTTATTAGCAGCGATCCAAATAGAGAGAAAGGTGTTCTAATCGATGAATAGTAGCTACATACGCCGAGTTTCGGCTGTGACCAGTCTTTACGCAAGGAAAGCAGAATTATGCGACCGCCCTGTGACAACGAAGCTCAAGCCGCAACCGGGGTTATCGGCGGAGGGCCGGTACACCTATGCTACCTTGGGTACGGTAGAAAAATTCGGATCGCCCAAACTTAACCATCCCGGAGCTGCAGATCTTAAGCTACGGCATGGACTTAGACTACATATACTTGACATTTTTCATGATTTTGACTGAATTGGCTCAACACCATCCATGCGGTCCTGATTGATTGTTGATGGGGTCATCTCCAGCTATGTACTGTGCTGTGTTAACCACCCACACCTCCACAATTTAACGGCATGGTACATACATACATACACTGCCGACTGTAAGTTTAGGTAGGCAGCCTGCTAATGGAGTAAATGAATCTGTGTCGAGCTTAAATTCTTTTATTTGTTTGCTTCTCTACCCTGCTGCTTTTCTGCTACCCTGATCCGTGCTACCCTTGTCCTTCCTACCTTGTTATCCATATATTACGCACACTATAAAAGCTTCTTAGACCTTAGTATATTTTTACATTTTAGCACCTTAGTCTCCTTACACTCCTTTTGCAGCTTATTTAGGTAGATTAGCCAGCAGGTGGCCCCCTTAGAAAAGGTGCCTACGTACTAAGTCAAAGAAAAAGGAGTCGAACCCTTAAGGCGCACTTGCCGTACTTTATTAGATTATTATTTATTATAAAACTAAAAGGGAGCTATAGTATATATATCTTTTAAAACGGGTTATTAAAATAAAGCGTTTTATTAAATCGTTTATTATTATTGCTTAGCTATTCGCTTTTTTTATTAGGCTTTATATTTTTTAAGTCGGGTTTTATAAGTTTTAATTCGTTAATATGACTTTCGAATCTTTTTTTGTTTAAAAAAGCAAATTTTTTTATAATTAAAATATTTTTTAGTATTATTTCCTATGTTGCTTAAAAGGTTTTTTTGTTCTTTTTTTAGTTTTAGTATTTTTTGTTTAATAAAATAGTTTTATTTATTATTACTTTATTATAAATTATTTTATAGTAATAGCTTACTACTTTTTATAAGTTTTAAAATAAGTAAGCCTTTTAAAAAAAATAGCTAAAATATGTTAGCTATAGCACTTATACTATTATTTAATAATATATTAACTACTTTTTAAAAGTATTACTAGCTATATTTAATAGTATAACTATTAAGCTTATTAGTTTTTTTTTATACTTAAGTATAAAAAGTTTTGTATTATTAAATATTTTTTAAATTATTAAAAACTTTTTTTAAACTTTTTATACTATTATATAATCCATTTAAATATGTTTAATTGTATAATCTTTGCTATTTATTAAATAGTGCTAAATTTTAGGGATCTTTTAAGAAATATTTATATTTATAACTATAGCGCTATATAAAAATCTTTATAATAAATTACTAGCTTTAAAAATGTAGAATTTTGTTCTTATAGCTTTTTAAATTCTTAATTTAATAATATAAGATTTAAATCGTTTTTTAATAGTACTAGCTATATATGTTGCATTATTATTATTAACTGCTTCTTTTTTTATTTTGCCTTTTAATAAGGCTTTATAGGCCTATATAAAATTGCATAATTATATAAATAAGTCGTTTTTTTTTACTGTTATTTAATAAAAAGGTTGTTTAGTTTTATGCTATATTCGAACGCTTTAAAGTATTATTTTCTATTTTTCTAAAATAAGTTGCTATAAGCTTCTAATCGTTTTTTTAACCTAGTTTTAATCTTTAACGTTTTAATATAATAATATTATTAAAAAACTATAGGCAAAGTTTTATACATTTTTTAATACTTATACATTTTTATTTTATAACTTTACTTATATTTTTAAGCCTTATTTTTTAATACTTACTCCAAAAGTTCGGGCTAATTAATAGTAGTATTAAAAATAAGTATTTAAAACTTTTTTAGTAGTTTTAGGGCTAGTTATATATATTAATCCGTTTTTTTTAATGCTTATTATCCGTTTTTATTTGTTATAAAACTACTTAAAATTTTATAGCTATAAAAATTTACTACTAAACTATTACGTTTATAAATAGTTTATTACAAAATAATATATTAATATAATAATAATTGCTTTTTTAATAAATAAATACTTCGTTAGTTATACTTATAAAAGCTTAAAATGTTATATTGCTTTTTTTATTATTAAAAACACTAAAACTATTATAATTTATTAAAAGCTTTATATTTTTATATTATTATTTAAATATAGTTTATATACTTAAATTTATAAAATGTTTTTTTAATAAAGCTTGTTTTCTTATACTATTTATTAATAAATATGCTATATTTCTTTTTTTATATAGCTTATATTTAAAAACTTTGCTTAATATTATATTTATAATATAATTAAAAAATTAGCTATAAAGATTTTACTTTTTATTAATAAATAGTATTTTAACCAGAGGTTTTTAATCTTTTTATACTTTTTAATTATTTTTTCTTAAAATTCTGCAAGCATATGCTTATAATCCTTTTTATAGCTAACTAGTACTTTTAAATGCTTATAAAAATCCGTCCTAGTAAATATTTTAACCTGTTTTAAATATATATTAAAGCATATTTCTACTTTTAGTAAATATAATTTACCTTAGTTAATTTTAGATTTATTTATTTAACCGTACTTTTTTAATACTTTTTTAATAAAGTCTATTTTTTTTTAAAAGTTTAAAATTATAATAATGTTATTAGTATATAATAATACTTTTAAAAAGTTTAATTTAAGCAGTACACTTTTTAGTTTAAAACTTTTAGCTATCTTTTTTATAAAAGCTTTTATAATAAATATAAATAAAAAGCAACTTATTAAATTACTTTGTTTTATATTATTAAATACTTTAATCTTATTTTTAAAGTATTTATTAATAAATAGCTTAATAAACGCGTTATAATAAAAGGTTTTAATTTATTTAATAAATAATTAAAAAATATTAAAAAACTTTATTAATTTTTAAAAAAATTTATAAAAGACTTTATTGTATGCTTTCTTTTAATTAAAAAACAAAAAAGCAATACTGTTATCTTTTTTACTTTTAAAGTTCTAAATTAATTGCTATATAGTTCGTACGTTATTATTAATTAGCTTACTTAAAAAAAAAGCTAATTATTAATTTTTAATAACTATATTAAATAATCGTATAAGCTATTATATTATAATTTTAATAAATATTTTATAATTTACGTTTATTAAAAATAACGGGCAATAGTTTTTAAAAAGTTCTAAGTCTTTTTTTTTTAGCAACATTATTAGCATCTTTTTTATTTATTTATTTAATATAAGCTCACTTTATTAAAGTCTATTATAGAATTTTATTAAAGCAATATTTACTTTATATTTTAATTTGCTATTTATATACTTAGTTTTTTAATGCTTTAATAAAAATTTGTATAGTTTAATAAAAATATTATTTATTTTAAGCAAACTTCTTAAAACTGTACGTTTAATAGCTATTATTATTTCCTGTTTAAATATAAATTTAATTAAATCTTTTTAATTATTAGCATCAAATTAGGAAGCATTATTAAAAAACTATTTTATAGCTTTTTTATTAAAAGCTTTATAACTATATAGTTTTATATAAAAATTATATACTACTTTTAAAATTCTTATAAAATTTATATATTTAATTCCGTTTTTATTTTTAAAAGCAATAATACTAATGTTAGTATTAATCTTTGCTTTAAAAAAGAAATATTAAGTTAAAACTTTATTAAAAAGTAAATGCTTCGCGAAAAAGTTATAAAAATAGTTCTTTTATTTTTATTTATTAAACGCTAATTCTTAAATGTTTAAGTTTTTAATTCGCCTCTTAAATTTAGTATTAATTTTTTCTATACGTTTTATTATTAATTATTTCTTAATAGTACGTATATTAATCTTTTTATTTTAATAAGTTCTATTAAAAGTAGTTTTTTTAGCTATAAAATAAGCCTACAAGCTTTCTTTATATTTAAACCACTTTATTATTAAGTTAGCATTTTTAATATTTTTTAAAAGCTTTTAATATATGTTAACGTAACGTTTTAATTATAATACTAATAGTAGGAAACGTTATTGCCCTTTCTTTTTATTAACTATTATTAATAACTTTAATATAATATTTACATAATAATAATTAGTTTTAATAAATAACTAAGTAATTAACTACTTTATAAAATGTTATACTTAGTTAGCTTTAGTATATATTTTATTTAATTATAATATATTAATAATACGTTTAAAGGTATATTTGCAAAATCTAGGGTTCTTTTTTTGTCACCCGTTTATTAATTAATTATTATTTACGCTTTATAAAGCATTTAATAATCTATAAAAAGCTTTTAGTTCTTTTTTAAAAAAACCTTTAAAGGACCTTTTATTAATCCTTTTTTTTATTATGTTTTAATCCTTTTTTACTAAATTATAAGAAAGTTTTAGCACACTTTAAATTTTAAAATCTTTTAAGTTTATTAATGCTTTTATCTGCTATAAGAACTAGTTATATTTAGCTAATAATAATTTTATAAAAGCATAAACGTTTACTATTTAAATAGTTTTATTTTAAAAGGTAATTCTATTTATTATAAGTTTTTTTTCGAAGTCCTTATATATTAAGTACTTTTCTAGTTCTTTAGCAGTTTAAGCCTAGGCTATTTATTTAATATTAATTATAATAGCTATACTACTTTTATTATTAGTTTCTTTTATAATTTATATAAAAAAGAACGTTTTAGTTTTTAGTTTTAATTTGTTAAATTTTTTTAAGTTAGCTTTTTAAATCATTAATATATTTAATTTATTATTTTTTATTAATTTAAACACGCTTTAAAAACGGGCTAAGTTTATAATTAAGTTAACATTAAAAAATGCTATATTTAATTTAAATACTACTATTATTTCTTTTTTAATATGTTTTTAAGCATACGTTTAATATGCTTAATAGGTATTATTTATAAAAAGCAATGTTTAAGCTATAAACATACGTCTTAGTTATATTTAAAGTTTTTAGCATTAATTAGTATATTATATACTTTATAAAGATCTGCTTTATTGTTTACTGGCTTAAACTTTATAATATATTAAAAAAAAATTTTAACATAAAACAATATTAGTCCTAAGTTTAAATCTATAACTATAATCGCTTTACTTTTTAATATCTTTCTGTATTTTTAAGTGCTTATTTAAAAGTAGATGCTTTTTTGTTTAAAGTGCTTATTTTTATATATTATAGCAATAATTTCTTGCTTTAAAGCATCCGCAGTTTTAAAAGCTATTTAAGTTCTAGCCCTTTTAATATAAAAAATAATTAACTTTATATTAAATATAACCCTTTCTTAGTTATTAAGTTTAATATATTTATTATTAAAAAAAAAAGCAATTATTTTTGTTTTAAATCTAATGATTTAACTACGTTTGTTTAAATAAATTATTTTTAAAATTTTGTTAAAATCTATACTAATAATAACATAAGTATTTATTATTATTTTAATATTTAGTTATTAAGCTTTAAAGCAAAGCTTAATAAGTAAACAAAAATAAATATATTTCTTATTAACCTTTTAATTAATAAAAAATAACTTAATAAGTTTGCTTTATTTTTTAGCTTTAATTAAAATAAGCTTTAAAAGTCAGTTCCTTTTCTTTTTAAAAGTCCCTTTAAAGATTAATAAAAGGGCCGTAGCTTTAGTAGCATTTATTTAAGCGCTTTTTCTTAGCAAAATAGCTAAAGTATTAGCAGGGTTCCTTAAGTTGCCTTTATTAAATCTTTTAAAAAAAAGGCCCAAGGTTTTATTAAAACTAGCTCTTTTTTTGCTTTATAAACCTTTAGCTAATATAAAAATAAAAGTATTAAAGTTTAAAAAGCTAAAAAAGTTAGAATTAAAAGCACTTAAAATTTAAATAAAAAACTTTAAGTTTAAGGCTAAGCTGCTAAAAATAATACTTATAAATAATCTAACTAGTCCTTTAATTTTTCCAGTATGTTTTAGCCGCTTAGCAAATAATAAAAAATTATTAAAAAAACTTAAAGTATTAAAAACAAATACGGCCTTTAAGTTTTATAATATTAAAAAGATAAAAATAAAAGTTATTAATTATTAATATATTAAAGTTAAAGCAGTTAATCTGCTAATAAATATACCTAATCCTTATCCTTTTTTTTTATTGCTAACATCTGTCCTAAAAACATAGTTAGATTTAAAATTTATAAAATACGCTTTTTCGAATTCTAATCTAAATTATCCTTTTTTATTAAGGTTTATAAGCTTAAAACTAATTAATTAATTTTTAAAAGTTTTATTAAAACCGTTAGCAACATTATATATATATAAACGTTATTTACTAGTTCTAATATTTTTATTCTTATTTTTTAATTTTTTATTAGCCTTTTTAAGTCTTTGCTTTTTTCTCCTTTTTAGTCCTACTTTATTTTAAATTCCAGGTTAAATATAAGGAATTCGATCTACTCCGTCGTTTTCTACCCCGTATATAGCAATATGCTTTTATATAACAAGGTTACCTTAAAAAGGGTAGGTATTATTTTTTCTAATATTGCCGTCTTTGCTATCGTTTATAATAAAAATAAAAGATTTAAATAAGTTAAATTAATCAGGCTTAAAGGTTAATTTAATGCTTGCTTTAATAGACTAAATATTTTAACTTTTTTAAGCTTTAAACTTAACGTTTTGTTATAATTTCTTTTCTTTTTTAAAAGCTTTTTACTTTTTTTCCTATTTTTTATTTTTTACTTAAAAGAATAGTTTATTAATATAATTATTTGCTAAAAATATAAAGTACTTTTTATTAATTTTAAAAAAAACGTTTTTTAAATAAAATTAAAGCTTTTATAACGTATTTCTTCCGTTAAATTATTTTAGTTAACTTTTTTTATCTTAAATAATATGCTTATTAATTAATTCAAAAGTTCTTTTAATAATTACTAACTTAGTTTTTAATATAATTGTTTAAATTATAAATAAATATATTAGTTTATTACTATTTTCTGTTTTTGTTTATATAAGTTTTAAGTAGAGGTTTTTATTTATTTTTTCTTATAAACGGTATATTTCTACATTTTAAGTCCGAGCTTTTTTAAACTAAAGTTAAAACTTATCATTAAAGCTTATTAAATAGTTCGGAAGTTTTTATACTAACGCTAATTCTTTTATTTTTATTACTATTACTTTAAATTTATTAATTCTTAGTAATTAAAAGCAAACTAAAGCAATAAAAATGTTAAGAAAGCATTTTTTTAGTTAATATTTCTAAAACATTAAAAAGAACTTTTTTCGGCTTCAAACATATTAAACAGAATTTGGCAAGCAAACAAAAAAAAAAAAGTACTTTAAAATTTAAAAGTTTATTCGATCCTTATTTCTTTTTAGCGTTTTTTGTTCTCTAAAGTTTTTATCTATAATAATATCTTAAATTTTGCTAAGTTTTTTATTAAGTTTTCGTAAGCCGTTCGATCCCTACTATTACAGGTTGTAATATAATTAACAAGCCTATAAACATACCGCGTTAAAGTGCTTAATATTATATTAAAAACCTAGCTAGCGTACTAAGTCTTCTGTTAAGTTAAAGGTTTTTTAATAGTTCTGCTAGGTTTTTTTTTAGCTAGTTTTTAGCGAATGCTTTGTTTAGATTAGGTAGGTGGCCTAGCGCGTCCACTAATGACTTTTGGCCTCGTTTGAGCTTTAGTACAGTAGTAGAACACTACTAAATAGCATCAAGAAGGCCTAAATACAGTCCAAAAGGTACTGTATCCCAAGCTCAACCCGGGGGAGTAAATAAATCTGTGTCACCTTCCTGTAGCTCGCCTTTTATTGGTGCCTGGTCATTACTGAAGTGTAGTGGTTCCAATCTCATAACTGATTCCACCCCCTCACCTTGAAAGACAAAGTCAGGTCGTTTGCTGCCAAAACCAAACTCATCTGTTCACCAACAATCTCCTCTTCTCAAACATTGATGTCCCTAATTCTTCGTCACTTCTCGTCATTTCTAGCTTTCCTACTCTTGTTCATCATTATTAGTGTCCAGCTTCGTCTGTCCGTATCTTGAACAATGGTGCTCTCCGCCCTGTCAAGTACATACCAGCTGTACAAGCAGGATACCGACTCTGTCGCGGCATGGCTCGCCTCTACAGCCAAATCTCTCGGATTTTCCTCCAATTCGTCTTCCGCCACTACATTTGCCACCGACAGTAAACCAGTCGGGAGCGGTCGACTCAAGGGCAAAGCACGCACTCAGGCCAAGAAGAAGGGAACCCCAAAGCAGCCTCCCTCTCCCACGGTTCCGAAGTATATCATCAATATTAAGGACTTCATACCACTAGCAGAATATGTTGCTGAGAAAGCCACTCCTGTTCCAGAGGTAGTCAAGGCTACTATCGACCGTGTCATTGCTGTTCGCACTGGTTTCGGTACTAAACTCGAAAAGCATGGCAAATCTCTCAATGAGCTTTCAGATGCAAAACATCAGCATTTCATTGGAGGTGAGCGAATTTTCTCAACGAGGCATTATCATGCTTAGGTGTCGGCTTTTTACGCGTCATAGATACTAAATGCATCTTGTTTCAGTGCTGAAGAAAGTACGCGAAGTGCTAACGCCTTTCATGCCGGCCCCTACTGCGGACCACAGTGCGTCAACTGATGAGAAGCTGAGCAATCGATTCGCCGGCCTTGCGGTCTATGAACCTTCGCAGGAATTCCTGGACGCCCCTGTACTAGAAAGGCCGGTTAAGACTGGAGACGACAATGCTGTTTACGAAGCCGAAACTGAGGCAACCTTCGAACATGCAATCTTCGCCCTAACCAACATCGTCAACGATATGAATCGTGTTCGGGCTCACATCCGGTGGGTTTGGTCCAACTACAAGATTGGTGCCTTTGATCTTGCTGCAGCAGCTATTACGACCAATACTGCAATCGATCTGGTCAGGAACATGATGGAAGACATTCTGCCTTTGCTGAACAGACACGGAGGACTGGGTGTCATGCTCCGGGCGTTCCATACACTCCAGTGCCTGATGGAAGGTTGGACGGCAGAAAGTATCTTTGTGGAAAGCCAAGATAATCTGAACTATGATACTTATGACGTCGGCTATGGCACATATCTTACTACTTACAGACTGCTTGAGGCATTCGTCAATGTACTCCAGCCTGGCAATCTTCCCCTTTACAAAGATGGCATGTTCGGCTTCTACGACCCGGCGAGCGACCGGTCCAAGAAGACGGGATGGCAGAAGTTCAGCGACGACAGAGCACTGCTGATGTCTTTCTTTACCGAACAGATGACTACTATCAGAGTTGTCCAGGGCTGGCCAATTCAAGATGAGTTCTTACGTGGGGTGGAAGAGCTAAGTAACACGAAAGAAGTACCATTCTACGCGGTGTTCGCTGCTCAGGTTTTCCTTGATATCACCTACGAGCTAGGTGAGGAGATTCAAAGACCTTTTACCACCATGGTCTCTCATACCACGCTCATGGATAACGACGTCAAGCTGCACTTTGAATTCCATTCCAACTTGAAGATCAACACATGGCCCGCCGAAAACGATTTGTTGATACTAGGACTCCAGCAGGGCATCCAATCGATTGCCAAAGATCCGCTGCGTGAGATCCAGGCCATAATGTACCGGGAGCATGGTGTTGAGTTCTCAAATATAGAAAGCCATCGCCTCTTCCGTATGTCGCCAGTTCTCAGTGGCCTCTTTCTCTATCGCTTCCGCTATCAGTACCGCAGTACCGGTTTGGCCGTTGCCAATGTGTGGGGCTCAATCCAGTACTGTCAACACCTGTACAATGCACTGCGCAATGAGAAATTGTTAAATTCTAGCTGGACCGATATGGACGTCCTTTTCGCAAACCTGGGTGAAGACAGCTTCTACGTCGGAGGCGAGGTACCCAAGACACCCCAAGAGTACTTCAACAAGTTCTGTCTTCAAATGGGAACTTCAGCTGCCGCAATGTCCCGAACGAGACGCAAAAATATACCTCTACAATCTAGAGCTGGACCGCGTGGCATGAAGGAGACATCGCCCGTCTTATCCATGTTCAAGGCGCGTTACGTGGATAACACTGGCCAGATCGACTTAACCCCGGAGTATGTAAGCCAGGTCATCGAGCTCAGTCTGTTTGAGCTCGAGGACACCGAAGATGGCACATTTCAAATTGGCCAGATTGAGGATCCCGGGAAACTTAAAGAAAAGAAGAGGCTGCAGCATCTGAGCAATGAAGGCCGAAGAAAGGTGGCGAAGAGCGGCAATATGCCTCTGGAGCAACTCATCAAGCCCTTGGTTTATGCTCTTCACGCTGAGTCGTTGGAGTATGCGTTCCCTTATTTAAACATGCACCGTTGGTGCTGGCGGCTTCTTCGGGCCGTTAAGGACTCATGCGACAGCCTTCTACGACAACTCTATACACCGGCGTACTTAGAGAAGGAATGCCAACTCGCGTGGGTCGTTGGATGGATCTTCATGGCAGCAAGCGGCTTGGAATCTGGCGTGTCTGATCGCCGCCCGATGCAATTGGCGGCAAAGGCGATGAATGAATTCCTTGATACTGGAACGGGCAGTGTCATCTGCAAGCAAATCCTTGGAAAACAGCTGGGAATGCCAATAAAGTTCGAAGTTGAGCATGAAGATATCGATGAGGATTGAGATGTTAAGGATGCAACTATGGGGTGCGATTTCGAACGAGATATGCTGGACTAGATATGAACTTTAGCTTTCGAGAATGTATGTGCAATGTAAGAAGAAGTTGATCGACAGAAAAGCTTGAGGTGTTGATTTACCAGTGAAGGGGGCTGTGGATGCTGTGGGAGCTCTAGATAGCCTGGCTCTAACTTTAATGACATTTTCATAACAAATGCATGTCTGGATATCAGAGTGCAGTGTGAAGATTTCCACGAGAACTGAGGGACCTTAAAAATCTCTAGGGGGGCCGTTTGCTTACTATTTACCAATTCTTTTTCAAACTACTACGATTTAACTGTAATTATCATTCTTACTGATGGTGTAAACCCAAATTGCAGGTCGCAATGAGTACAAATTACGAAAGATCATTTGACAAGTACAGTGTAGGGAGTACTTTATAAGACATAGAGAAGGTTCAAGCCTTAAAGGTTTAATAAAATATTCAAACGATACTACAACACTCAGCTGGCTTTTGCGATCAGTTTTTTGGTGACTTTTAACTCTATGACAAGAGTATTTAAGACTTGATATATTGGGTCTTCGGTAATACTAGGAGAATCGGCGTACCGGACTCTTCGACGGCAATATCCATGTAAAATAGCGGACTGGAAAGTGTGAATTATAGCGATTTCAGGCAAGACTTGTTTACTACCGTAGCAAAGTAAGTAGAATATCTCCGGCACTATCTGCACATCAAATTAGCAACAGATGTAGCAGTTTATCAAGTTTGGTTAATGAACAAGCGCCCCTGAATCTGGTAGCTATTAGTATAATCAGCCATTACAGGAGATAGATCTCGCCGAAAAAAAGGCGCAATGAGTATTGCTAGCCACTCGTTCACCTCCGGAGTACATAGCTTCTTGACTTTTCTTACTCGACTATTTGGTGGAATGAGGTGAAAGATTATCCTTAGGTATCTGAAATTCGTCCGTAAATGGGGTAGACTAAAGGTACTATACTATAGGTTCTGAAAGTAGGTTGTGGGTGTAAAACTCCTACGCTTGAGTCGAAGATATATATGCAAAATTAAGTTACATAAAGTAACGCAGCTAAGAAGCTAGGGTCTTTAATATCTTATTGGCAGCCTATGAAGCCGTTCTTGGGCCTAAATTGCCAGACGTTTCCCACATTTCGAGCTTCCCTAATCGGTATATCTTGCCGAGGCTTCACGCCCCCGCTTCTACTCACCAGTGCTGTTATGTTTTAGTAGCTCTTATGCGTTCATCAATCTTGATTCTTACTAAAGGTTATGATTGAAATATTCAGGAGATTGCCGGAAGGACAGCCGAGACTCTACACTTCTCGACTCCAGCAGTGCTACCAACAACTATGGCGTCAACTTCCATAGTGCCAGACCCTAAGTCGCCTGATCTGCACCTTAGCCGACCTACTCCGGAGGAGTGCACCAAAATCTGGTCTAATACCGCAGCCTCATGGAAGGACTCACTGACCATACCTCTCTACGTTGTCGAGGCTCAGTACCTTACGACAGTCCCGCTTGCTAAGGATGGATGCATGAGCACCTGGATTCTCGTTGACAGAAATATGCCACCCAACCAGCGACAGATCTTCTGTTCATGTGAGACCTTCCGGAAGCGGTCCCTCACCAGCGACGAGAGGGGAAACGTCGAGGAGGGCCTCGTTCACGGTGTTGCTAGCGTCTTCTGCCCGTCCGAGTACCGTGGCCGTGGCTATGGAACTCGACACATGAAGGAGCTGGCCAAGGTACTGCGCGGATGGCAGTCTGAGTATGGGAAGAGCATTGGAAGCGTCCTGTACTCGGATATTGGAAAAGAATACTACGCTAGAGTGGGCTGGTTGCCGAACCCTACAAACGGGCACTATATCTTCCCGTCTGTTGCGATGGAGACGCTAGCGCTGGCGCAGCTAATCTCGGAGTCGGAGCTCGAAGCACTCTGCCGAAGGGACGAGGCCATGATCTGTGAGGCTATGGGGACGCCTAGCGCAAGACGGAAGCGCGTGGTGATCCTGCCGGACTTTGATCATATGCTATGGCATATCCGAAAAGAGGACTTCGCCGTCAATCACATTTTTGGGAAAAAGGCGGAGGCAAAAGGGGCGATTGCTGGAAGCCCTGGTAAGCAGGTATGGGCTGTCTGGGCTCGTCGCTACTATAGGCACCCCGACGACGATGAAGAGGATGTCGGAAACGTCCTTTATATCCTTCGTCTCGTGGTGGAGGGCGATGACACGGCCAATCGGCCGTACGATGGCCAGTTACCGCCCGTGATAGATGCGTACGTAGACCAAGCAGCAGCGCTCAAGGCCGTGCTCCAAGCTGCTCAGGCGGAGGCGGCCAAGTGGCGCCTGGGCAACGTGCAATTGTGGGAGCCCTCTCCATTGGTGCAGAGACTTCTTGGGCAGATCGGCCTCGATGCCACCCAAGTTGAGCGGCAGGAGCACAGCATCGCGAGTGTACTGTGGTTTATGGAAGACGGCGATGGCGTAGACGAGGCTCCAACTTGGGTTAACAATGAGCGGTATGCGTGGTGCTAGAGCGGTACTGGGCAGACTGCATAACGTTTGCTAGCCATGCCTCCCATCCCATTCCACTGCAACCTCAAGCGAGTCGAGATCCTTTGAGAGTGGTCGAGCGGAGGAGGCCAGAGACGCGATGTAAAACATGTCTACTTCTCAAGACCCGGTCAAAGCTAATCAGCCGCCGCAAATTCCTTGTAGCCATTCTCATCACATAAGACACCTTAATTGCGTCGGCGAGCTAGACGGAGGCGACCAAGTCGATCGGGTCTATCCATCTCCCCCAAGGCGGGCGACTTCTTATTTCAACATGACGTGGATTCGTCTTTGCCTATTACTCCTGGTTTCACGTGGCCGACCGCATGTTTGGCAGTACGTAAATCGTGCCGACGACATACTCGATGGCCTCCAGTGGGATACCTAGATTCGGAGATGAGTGCAATGGATATGCCCCCTAATGCCATAGTGAATCGGCTCTGGCTGTTGGACGAGATGTAAATGGAGGGCCATTGGTGCCACTTCCGCCAAACGATGAACGATGGACGATGGTCGATGGACGATGAGACTTGGCCGATAGATTTTTTGGCATATCCGCTATAATTATTAAATCCAACTATTAAGTCCTTTATAAATATAGAAGCTATTTATTACGCTTGTGCAAGCATAGCTACGAAAGCTACGAAAAACATTACAGCACTATAGCTACAAAAAGCATTATAGCTACGAATCCGTACAAATTGTTAATAATACTACGAATGCCAACGAACACTAATACTTATAAATAACTAATACTTTAATTGCCACAAAAGCAAGCCGTACGGCCATATGCCATAACTAGGGCTATTACGAGGGCTATTGCAAAAGCTATCGCGAGGGCTATTGCAAAAGCTATTGCAATGGCTATTACAACGGCTGTAAAAACTGTAAAAGCTGCAAAAATAAAAAAGGCTGTACGTCTGAATAACTTTTATAATAGCCTTTATAATAGCTTTTATATTTATAAGGGGGTATTATTATATGTTATAATATACTTTTAACTATTATAAGCTATTAAATATTAGCTTATTATTTTTGTTTATATTATAAACTTATTTTTTTTTTTTTAAAAGCTTTAGTTTTATATGTTATATATTATATTTATTATTAAAACTATTATTATTATATTTAATTTAAGTGCTTTTTATTTATAATAATTTTAAAGCTTTTTATTTTAAAGTTATTTATAACATTATTATTATATTATTATAATAAACTAAAAAAACTTTAATTAATTAAAAAAAATAAGCTTTAAATAATAATAAAAATAATAAATAAATATATTTATTTAATGAAAATTTAATAATATTTTAAACTTTAATAATTTTAATAGTTTAATATAAAAATATGCTTTAATTATTAAATAAATTTAAAAGCTTAAGCAATTTTAAAAATAAACTAAAAAGCTTTTATTTAATATATATAATTTATAAAATAAAGTTGTTTTAATTATAAATTTAAAAAAAAAATAATTAGCTTATAAAAAAAAATAAAATTTAAAGGACTAACTTATTTTAAAAACTTTAAATTATTAAAATATTATTATTAAAGCTAAAAAAACTTTAATAACTTTTTTTTATTTATTAATTTTTTTAAAAATAATTAAAAAAAGCATAAAATATTTTTATAATAAAAACATTATTATTATAATATTAATTAAAATAATAATAATAAACTAAATTTTAATTAATTTTTTAAATTTAAATATAAACTTTTTAATATAGATTTTATTTATAATAAATAAAATAAATAATTAAAAAAGCTTTAATTTATGTTTTTTTTTTTATTTTATAAATTTAAAAAACTTATTTAAAAGATTATTTATATAATTAATAAAATAAATTAAAATTATAAAAATATATATTATAGCTTTTTTATTAGTTTTAAAGTTATAAAAAAAACTTAATATAAAAATAATTAAAATGTTTTTATTATTTAAATTAAAACTTTTATTTAATAATTAATATATTTTAAAATTATTATTAATTTATAATTAAATTATATATATTAATACTTTAATTAATATTTTTATTATTTTAATTATTATTTTATATAAATTAAAAACTAAAAAAGCTAAAAAAGTAAAAAAAATAAAGCTATGCTTTTTTATTAAAAACTATTTAAACTATTTTAAAAAAAGATTATAAACTTTTGTTTATTTTTATTAATTATTAAAAAAAATATAATAAATATAATTATTTAATATTAAAAGCTTATAAACTTATTTTAATAAGCTAGTTTTTTAAAATATAATATAATTATAAAAATTATTTAAATTAATTTTAATTTAGCTTTATATTATATATAATTTAAATATTTAAATAATAAAAATTATTATTATTAAAAAATAAAATATTATAACTAAAAAAAACGTTAAAATAATTATTATAATTATAATAATTATTAAAACTAGCGTTTTTTTTAATAAAACTAATTAAATTAATAACTTTTTTTTAAAAAAATTTTAAAAAGATTTTTAAAAAAGTTTTCTTTTTTTAAATATTTAAATTAATATATTTTTAAAAAACACTAAAATTAAAACTAAAAAAACTATAAATTAAAATTAAAAATAAATAATATTAATATTATTTATTTTAATTATAATAAAAAAAGCTATTTTAGTTATAATTATTTTAAATTATTAAAGTTTTAATTTAAAAATATAAAATAAAAAATATAAAAAATATATATAGCTTTTAAAAAAAAAAGCTTATATTATATTAATAATATTTTTTATTTAAAATATTTTTATATATTTTTAAATTATTTAAATAATAATTAAAAAAATAAAAAATAAGTTTAGTTTTTTATATTAAATTTAAATTAAAACTTTTTTTTTTATATTTATTATAATTTATTTTTATATTTTATATAATATTTATATTTTTAATTTAATAAAACTTTTTTTATATATTAATATTAATTTAAATTTATATATTAAATATAATTATATTAGTTATATTTTTATTTTTATATATAAATTAAAAAAAGCTTTTTTTTATATTTTTAATTTATAATATGTTTTAAATAATAATATAGCTTTTTATAAAGCTTATTAAGTTTTTTATAAATTTATTAATAATTAAAAAGTTATTTAAAAGTTTAAATAAATATATATTATTATTATATATAATAATATTTTTAAAAAAAGCTTTTTATTATTATTTTAAATAATTTTAAAAAATTAAAATATTATATTTAATTTAAATATAAATTAATAATTTTTTAAATTATATATTAAATAATTTAAATTATTATTAGTTTATAAATTTATATAAATATATTATAATTAAAAATTTTATTAAACTTTTATTATTTTTTTTAAATTTATTTAATTAAAAAAGTTTATTATAATTTATAATTAAAATAATTTTAGTTTTATTTTATTTTAGTTTTATAATTTAATTAAATTTTTTAATTATAAAAAAGCTAAAATATTTTTTTATTTAAAATAAAAAAACTTATTAATTAAATTTTAAAAAAAAGCTAATATATTTTTTTATTTTATTTATTTATTAATATAAAATAAACTAAAAAAGTTTTAAAAATAGTTTAATAAAATATTAAAAAATAATAAAATTAAAAAATTAAAAAACTTTATTAATATTTTTATTTTATTTATTTTTAAAAAAAATAATAAATTAAAATTATATATTAATTATAAAAAATTTAATTATATTATAATAAAAAATCGCTTTATTTTTTTATTTATTTTAAAATTATTAAATAAAATTTTAAACGTTAAAGTTTTTTTAAAAATTAATTTTAAAAATATTTATTATTATTTATAAATTTAAAAAAAAAATAAATAAAAAATAGCTTTTTATATATAATATAATTATTATAAATTTTTAATAATATTTATAAATTTATATAATATTTTTATTATATTTTAAAATTATATATAAAAAATATTTAATAATATTTTAAATATTTTTTATATTATATATTTTAATAATATATTTATATTTTTTAAAAATAAAAAATTTTATATAAAATATATTTAAAATATTATTAAAAAATTATAAAAAATAAATTTTTATATTAAGCTTTTTAAATATAGTTTTTATAAAAAAAAACTTAAATTTTTAAAATATATTATTTTTTTTAAAAATATTAAAATAAACTTTAAATATATATATATAATTAAAAAATAGCTTATTTTTAGTTTTTATTATAAATTATAATAATTTTTAAAATTTTATAACTTTTATTATTATTTTATAAAAAAATATTTTTAAATTATAACGTTTTTAATTTAATATTTAAAAAAAAGCATATTTAAAATAAAAAAAGGTTAAATTTTATTAAATAATTTTAATTTAAAAGTTTTTAAAAAGTTATAAAATATATTTAAAAAAGCTATTTTTTTTATTTATTTTAATTTTAAAAAATAAATATTAATAAAAATTAATTTTTTTAAAATAGTTTTAATAAAAACTTTATTTTAAAAAATTTTTTAAAAATAATAATAGCTTATTTTATTTTATTTTTAAAAATTTATTAAAACTAAATTAAAATTTAAAACTTTAAACTAAAAAATATTAATTATTATTAATTTATTTAAATATTAATAATATTATTTATAAAAAAATAAATTATTAATTAAAATTTTTATTAATTATAATAATTTATAAATATTTATAAAAATATTTAAATTAAATAATAAATAAATTTATTAATATATTTATTTAGTTTTTTTTAATTTTATTATTTATTATAAAAATAATAAATAAAATAAAGCTAATTTTTTTTTATAAAAGTTTAATTATATAAATAATTTATATAAAAATATTAATTTATTTTTTATTATTAAAAAAAAATTTATAATAATATATATTATAATTATAAATAAACTTTTTAAAATATTAATAAAAAAACTTTATATTATAAAACTAGCTTTAAAATATATTATTTTTATATAAATAATTATATATAATAAAAACTTTTAAAACTTTAAAATTAATTAAAGCTTTTAAAATTTTATTAAAAAATTATAAAAAAAAATTTTAAATATTAATAATTAAAAAAACAAATTAATTAAAAATTATTTATAAAATTAAAATAATTTATTTAAAATATTTTATTATTATATAATTAATAAGTTTATATTTTTTTTTAAAAAATTTATATATTTTTAATTAATTAAATTTTATTATAATAATATAATTATTAATTATTTTAATTAATTTAAAACTTAAAATTTATTAAAATAAAAGTTTTATTAATTTAATTTAAAAAAATATATATAAAACTATATAAAAAATTATATAATTTATATTAATATAAAAATAAAATATTATTAAAAATATAATAAATTAAACATTTTTTTATTATTTATTATATTTATATATAAATTAATAATAAATTTTATAATAAAATTATTAAAAACTTTTTATAAAAATAAATTAATAAACTTTATATTAATTATTATTAATTAATTTATTAAAATAACTTATTTATTTTTTATATTTATTATAATAATAATTATTAAATTAATTATTTTATTTTATTAAAAAATTAAATATTAATTTAAATTATTTATTAAAATTATATTTAATTAAAATATTATATTTATAAATTAATTTTAAAATAAGCTATATTATTATATTAAAATTAAAAAATATTATTTAATAATATTTTATTTTAAAATTAATAATTAAATAAAATAAATAAATTAAATAATTAAATATTACTTTTATTATTTTATAAATAATAAATAAATTAATTAGTTTTAATTATTATTTTAAGCTTATTTTATTATAAATTTAATTATAAATAATATTATTAATAAAGCATTTTTTAAAGCTTTATATAAATATTTATTAAAATTTAAATTGTTTATTAAAAATAACTTTATTTTAAAAAAAGTATTAAAAATATAAAATTAAATAAAGCAATTAAAAATAATTTAAAACAAGCTTATAAATTAATAATAAAAAACAATTAAAAAGTATATAAAATAATATAATATTAAAAATAAACTTATTAAATATAAAATTAATTAAATAATAATATTTTTTATAAAAAACTTAAAATTTAAGCATTAAAAGTTAGCTTTAAAATTTATTAAACTTTTTAAAATAATAAGTTAAATTAAATTATTAATTTATTATTTTAGTTTTTTTATATAATATAATTAGCTTTATAACGTTTTTTTAGTTTAATTATTAAAGCTTTAAATAATTAAATTAAAATATAATTTATTTATATTAGCTTTTAAAAATTATAAAAATAAATAAAAAATAAAAAATATAATAAATAAAATAACATATATGACATAAGATTAAAAGGGGTGCTTATAATCGTGTTTATTATGGTGGTATGTGTGTATATATAAGTGTAA
The DNA here is from genome assembly GCA_022385715.1 of Xylaria cubensis. Lineage (NCBI taxonomy): Eukaryota > Fungi > Ascomycota > Sordariomycetes > Xylariales > Xylariaceae > Xylaria > Xylaria cubensis. The sequence continues at coordinate 70,006 of MU279103.1, read as the reverse complement.
GTGGTGGTGGTGGCTAAAGGCCACTGCCACTGGCCACCCACTTAAGGTGGGCTCCAGCCTACTACACTAGCTACTGCCCTTGTGGCCCACTAGCTACTGCGTGGTTAATGACCCCTTACAGGTCCGTATTAAGTGCCGCGCATATAACAAATACTTATTGTCCTTAATAGCCCTAGCTACCTGTTAAATCTACTAATTGGTCTGTAGGTTTGTACAGGTCTGTATAGGTTTATATAGGTTTGTACAGGTGTAGGCAGGTTTGTACAGGTGTAAGTAGATCTGTATAGGTGTAGGCAGGTCCGTATAGGTCTGTACAGGAGTGGGTAGGTCTGTATAGGTCTATTTGGGTGTAGGTAGGTATAGGTCGGTTTGTATGTGTTGGCAGGTCTGTTCGTACGGGTAGGTCGTTGTTAGAAGGGCAGAGACGGCGACGTTGTAGTTGTGACGACTAGTTAAGGTGTCGTATTGCAGGGCTTATACGGTTGAGATCCCGAACGGCTTACTCAAGCGTACAAGGTCTGCTTTCTTATACAGCTGTAGTATTGCGTACTTAACGCGGCGTACTACGTATGCTTTTCGGCTATACAAACAGCGCTAGGTCGGTTGGGTAAGGGATTTGTATGGGTGTTTAGTTAGTCGACGGTAATAGCGTGGTTATCATGCTTTTGCGTGTACTTTGTACGGGTACCTGAATTCGCCGTACAAGTAATGCTGCCGGTAAACAACAAAGTCTTTCTTGACTACAAGAATCGATTGTGGGAACGACTTGAAGGTTGGTTCGGGGGGCAAACGGCTCGGATTCGCAACTACCGTGTAGTTTAAAGCTCGCACAGGTACCTGAATTCGCCGTACGACTACATCGTAATAGTTGCAAGAATGGTCCTAGCCATTCGCCGACGTGGAGGCACTACTTGACACAGGATTAAAAGGGGTGCTTGCAATCGTGTCTATTGTGGTAGTATGTGTGTATGTATAAGTGTAAGTGGTGGTGGTGGCCAAAGGCCACTGCTACTGGCCACCCACTTAAGGTGGGCTCTAGCCCACTACACTAGCCACTGCCCTTGTGGCCCACTAGCCACTGCATGGCTAGTGACCCCCTACAGGTCCGTATTAATATAATTATAATTTATATTATAAAATTAAATAATAAAGCTAGCTTAATAAATATAATTAATAAATATTAATTATTAATATATTAGTTTAAAAAATAATTAATAAATTTAAAACTTAAAAAAGCTATTATAAAAAAAAAAGTATAAAATTAATAATTAATATATTTAAATAAAGTTATGCTATATATTTTTAAAGCAGTAATATATACTTATAAATAATAAGCATATAGTTTTATTTATTATATGTTATATAAAAAAAAAAGAAATAGGTTTAAGTTTATATAAAAGCGTAAAGCTTTATATTTAAAAGAGTAATTAATATTAAAATAACCCCGGGATAACCTTTTAAAGGGGTCTTATTCCCCCTTTTATATAAGTAGCTAATATAACTATTACAACTATTACAATATTATTTTAATACTAGCTAATTTTCTCTTTTAATTATAATAATATAAAAAGAATTAAAAGATCTTTATATAAAGGTTATATTTAATAAATAAAAAGCCTAGGTTAAATATAAATTAAAAAGGTTAAAAGATTTTATACGGGTTATACTTAAAAAATAAAATATTTAAGCTAAGTATAAGTTAAAAAAAGTTAAAGGGTCCTTTATATAAAAGTTACACTTAATAAGTAAAAGTCTTAAGCTAAGTATAAGATAAAAAAGGGTTAAAAGGTCTTTATATAAGGGCTACACTTAGCGGATAAGAAGCTTTAACTAGGTATAAGTTAAAAAAAGGGTTAAAGGTCTTTATATAAAGGTTATACCTAACAGATAAAAGTCTTAGGCTAAGTATAAAACGAAGGAGGGTTAAAGGGTCTTTGTATAAGGGCTACATTTAGCAGGTAGGAAGCTTTAACTAAGTATAAGTTAAAGGAAGAGTCTTTATATAAAGGCTACTTAAGTACACTTAACGGGTGGAAAGCTTCTAGCTAAGTATAGGTTAAAAGAGGTCAAAGGTCTTTATATAAAGGGCTACACCTAGCGGGTAAAAGTCTTGGACTAAGTATAAGTTAAAGAAGTTAAAGGTTTTTGTACGGGCTATACTTAACGGGTGGAAGTCTTAAGCTAAGTATAAGACAAAAGAGGGTTAAAAGGTCTTTATATAAGGGCTACACCTAGCAGATAAGAAGCTTTAGCTAAGTATAAGTCGAAAAGGGAGTCTTTATATAAAGCTACACTTAACAGATAAAAAGCTTTAACTAGGTATAAAACAAAAGGGGTCTAGCAAAATTGCATGCTATTAATTAAACGTTTAAATAAAGGCTTTATAACGTTCTTAAGAAGTAATCTATCTTATTAAGCGACTTATAAGGATATGTTTAATTAATTTTTTACGCTTATTAAGTATTTTATAAGGCTTAAATATATAATATAAAATATGTAACCGTACGGGCAAGTTAAAATTCTGTTATTATTTTAATTAATTTATGTTATATTTATATAAAGGCCTACGGTTAAAGTACGATTATAAATATTACTTAATTAATATTTAAATAAAGTTATGCTATATATTTTTAAAGCAATAATATATGCTTATAAATAATAAGCATATAGTTTTATTTATTATATGTTATATAAAAAAAAAGAAATAGGTTTAAGTTTATATAAAAACGTAAAGCTTTATATTTAAAGGGGTAATTAATATTAAAACAACCTTAAAATAACTTTTTAAAAGGGTTTTACCCCCCCTTTTATATAAGTAGCTAATATAGTTATTATAACTATTATAATATTATTTTAACATAATATTTAAATATATTTTAAAACATTAATAATTATATTATTTATTAGCTTTATATTATTAATATTTTTATAATTAATTAATTATTAAATTATTAAGTTATAAAAGTAAAATATATATTTTAAAAATTATTTCATTAAACGTTTAAAAGCTAAAAATTAATATTTAAAACAAGTTAAAAGCTTATATAATATTAATTAAATATAAATATTTATTATTAAGCTTTTTAATTTGCTTTAAAACTTAATTATTTTAATATTAAATATAATATAAATAACTATTAAATATATATAATAAAAATTAAACCTATTTTTTTAAAAATAGTTATATATTTTATGTTTTATTAATAAGTTATATATAAAATATAAATAAATTTATGCTTTATTAAACTTTAATATATTATTATTTTTTAAAAAATAATATTAAAAATTTTAGTATTTTTTATTGCTATATATTTTATTAATCTTTTTTATTATCATAAAAAGTAAATATAAGCTAAATATAAATATAAAGCAATAATAAAGAATAAGAGCAAAACATAATATATTAAGTCCCTTTAAATAAAAAATAATAACTTATAAAAGGAAAAAAATCCACGTAATAAAACCACCGTTAAATATACTATTAAATATAATATAAACTTAACTTAGCTAATGTCCTTATTATATATATAAAAGTAAGAACTTTATAACATAATAATTATCCCTTCTTTTTTAATAAAATCAACCTTAATTTATAAAATAAAAGCAAAAGCAAGCTTTTTAAAGCTTAACATTACCTTTTTAATAAATATTAAGCCTTATAACTCTTATTTATAGCAGACTTATTAAATAAACGTATTATATATTAATTAAATCAGATTTATTATTAGTTTATAATTAATTCGGCTTAATTAATTAAAGTCTTAATAAGGCTTTTTAATTAAAGCATAAAACATTTAATTAAGCTTATAAAACAATAACTCTTTAATTTAAACAAGCTATAACTACTTAATAAAAATAAGTTATAACTACTTAATTAAACATTATAGTCTTAATTATAAAAGCAATAACCTTTATATTAAGTAACGCAAGAAATTAACTATTACTGCTTTGTTAATAAAATAAGCCTAATAAAGCTTTAAAACACTTTTAAAAACGAAACAATAAATAAACGGATAAACAAGAAAAAAAAACAACCCTTTAAACAAACAAACGGACTATTCATAAAAAAAACGACCCTTTTTTAAACATATAAACGATTAATAACTAATTAAACATATAAATACCAGATTAATAAGCGCATATTTATTAAAAGTAATAACAGCCCTTGTATAAAAAAAAAACAAGCTTATTAGCTTTCTTTTTAGCTATAAACCTTAAAAACCTCCGCAACGCTTATAATATAAAGATAACATAAACATGGAATAAGTACGGACTAAACATTAAACCAAACATATAACTAAACATATAAACAAACCATAAATAAACATACTGTTCACTTTTATAAGCACTTAAAGCTTTAATACGTTTTGCTGCCATACCTTTTATAAAGCATAACCTTGCCATCCTTATTATAACGAGTGCTATTTAATAAAAGTATAAATAATTTAAAGTCCTTTTTAATTAAACCTTTAATTATAAAGTAATACTTAAAATCCTTTAGCTTAAATTTAAAAGTGTCTTAGTTTTAAAAGGTAAACAAATTAAAGATAGTTTTAAAGCTTAAACATATAAGCTTATAATAATATATTATTAATTAAATTATCCTTTTTTTTATAGTTAATAATGTAAGCGTTTTTTTAAACTTTATATAAAAAAGTTTTATAAGCTTTATATAATAAAATTAAGCATTTACTGCTTACGTTTTATATTTATCTTAATTTTTTAAAAATTATAAATAGTTATTAAAGTTTTAAAAGTGCTGCTTTTTTTTTTGCTATGCTTTTTTAAAGCGTTTTATAATATAAGCGTTTTTATAACTAGCGTCCTTAATAATAAAAGCAGTTTATTATATAAAAAAGTCTTAATTGCTATAAATTTAAACTGCTTTTATATTATTTTCGTTTTTTATTTATTTAACTTTTTAGTCTTAAAAAGGTTAGCACTAGTTATTTATTTTTAATATTATAAAGTTAATCTGCTTATAGCTTTTATAATACTTATAAAAAGCATTTTTAAATACTTTTTATAAGTTTATTAGCTATTTATTTTTTTAACAAAAAATAAAATAAAAAGAAAAAGACTTAATAAAGCGTTTTAAGTTAATATTATGTTTTAAGTTTAAATCGTTTATTATATAACGCTTTTTTAAACCTAGACTACTTTATAGGTTTATAAACTGCTGCTTTAAACTATTTAACTACTTAATTAGTTTAATCTGCCTTTATATAGCTATAATTTTAAACTACGTATTAAATTAAGTATTAAACAATTCCCCTTTTATTTAACATATAATTAAAGCCATTTTAATCATAAGTAGCTAAAAGAAAAAGTTATCATTAATTGTTATAAGAAGCAAATATAAGCTAAGTATAAATATAAAGCAATAATAAAAAATAAGAGCAAAACATAGTATATTAAGTCCCTTTAAGTAAAAAATAATAACTTATAAAAGGAAAAGAATCCATGTAATAAAACCACCGTTAAATATATTATTAAATATAATATAAACTTAACTTAGCTAATATCCTTATTATATATATAAGGGTAAAAACTTTATAGCATAATATTTATTTTATTTTAAAATATTTAAATAATTAAATATTAAACTATATAATTAACGTTATAAAAATTAAGCTAAAAAGTAATAATATAATTATAAACTACGTATATTTTAATAGTTTATTTAAATAAAAAACTAACTTAAAAATAATATAAAATAAAATACTTATAATAATAATAAAATTAGCTAAAAAATTTATTATTATAAAGTTTTACACTTATAAATATAAGCTTAATACTTTAAGCAATGCTTTTTTATATTACTTATTTTATTAATAATGTAATAAATAACGTAATAAATAATAAGCAGCTAAATAAATGCTATAAAAAAACAGTATTAAAAGCTAGTAATTTTAACTTAATATTTAAATAAACTATATTAAAAAGTCGCCTTATTTATATTAATAACCGCAGCTAAATTAATATTAATTAAATTAATAAAACATAAGTTAAAAATAATATATAACTAAATAAATAAATCGTTTAATTAAGTTATATTAAAATATATTATTATAAAATAAAACAAAAGTAAATAAACTTATAAGTTTATAAATATTATAACTGTTTTAATAGTTTAAACAGCTTAAAAAGCTTATATTCTTTTATTTATAAGCTATATAAAATAGTATTTTATTTTTAAGTTAAAAGTTATAAAAAAAACGGTTAAAACAGCTTTAATAAATTAATAAACTATATATTTTTTTAATAACGCTTTATTAATTAAACTTTTAATTCTTAATATAAACTATTTATTAATATATATAAAAAAACATAATATTAACGTAATAAATAAAATATAAAAAAATAATAATAATAAGTTAAAAAAAACTTAAACTAAGTATAAAAAAGCGGTATAAATAATAAAAATAAAAATAAAAAATTATAAAACTTAAAAAAAAAAAAGAAAAAAAAAAAAAAATATAAATAACTAAGCGTTCTTTTATATTTTAAATTTAATATAAATTAATAATAAAATTAATATATATTATTTAATAATTATATATATATAAAAATATTATACTTATATAATTATAATATTATATAATTAATTTATTAAGTAATTAAAATTAAAATAATTTTATAATATTAATTAAATTAATTAATTAAAACTATATTATAAATTAAAGCTAATTTATATTAAAAAAAAATAGTTATTATATTATACTTTTAATTATTATAAGCTATTAAATATTAGCTTATTATTTTTATTTATATTATAAACTTAGTTTTTTTTTTTAAGCTTTAGTTTTATATATTATATATAATACTTATTATGAAAATTATTACTATTATATTTAACTTAAGTGCTTTTTATTTATAATATTTTTAAAAACTTAATTTATAAAGTAAAACAAACTTTTAAAAATTTTAAGAATTTTATTTTTTAAATAACTTTATATATATTAATAATTAAATTTTTTAAAACTTAATTTATAAATAAGAATATATTTATTAATAATAAAATAATATATTTTTATATATAACTTTATTATATAAATATAAAATTAAAAAAATTTATTTTTAAGAGTTTTAAAAAAACGTTTTAATAATTTTAAGTTTTTTTTAAATTATTAATATATTTTTTATAATTATTATGTTTATATTTTTAAAAAGCTTTATTATTTAATAGTTTAAATTAAAAGTTTTAATAAATATTTATATATAAAGTTAAATAAAAAACTAAATTTAAAAACTTTATATACTTTTTTTAAAAAAAACTTTTTAATATATTATAATTAATTAAATAAAATATATCTTATTATAAAAATAATTTTATATTAAATATTATTTATATTTTTACTTATATTTTATTTTTTTATGCTTTTAGTAGTAAAAGTGGGGCGTGCATTATAGATTTAAGTTTTTTAAAAAATGGGGTAATTTTGAAGTGGACGGAACTTTTCTTTACCCACTGTATATCGAGTAGGTCAACCGTACTAAGTGCGATATCTTAATTCCAATTATACAGATCTTATCCAGACAACTGGAGGGAGGGTATTGCACCTCCCTTTAAGTCCTTGGGCTTCTCAAAAAGCCGATTACACCACCGCAATACCCTACCAGATTGTTTATTCTACTACACTCCTCTGCCTGATGTTTCTTCCACTCTCTCAGTGCATCCATGAGGGTGTCGCTCTCAATGATGACGTCGAAGTGCAACCGCAAGAAGACCGTCATCCATGCTTGAGTAAGTTCATAGTCTCGTCTTGCCTTCAGACGACTTGTTAGCGCCCGGATAAAATGCAGTAACTCGTTTGAGTCGTCACTGCCACCGGGTGAAAGCGATCGTAGCTCGAGATCTGCCGTAGCTGGAGCAAGAGCTTTTAAATGTTCGATGAAACTGTCATCTGTAGGAAGAGTCAGCATGTATCGCAAGAGCTAATTAAGTACTAGGCAACTTACAGTCTCCGCTGGCGGCTCCGGATTGCAACTTGCTACCAAATACTTGGTCCAACCTGCTGTGATCGAATTTTGTAATCCTGGACTCATTCCGGCTGTCGTCGGGTCTTGCCTCCAGGGAATTCTGGTTCAGAGACGATGCTCCAGTTGTCGATGGTAAAAAGAAGGGTGCCTTTTCAGGAACTTTCGGTGCTTCTTCGGGCTTGTTTCTTTTCTTGATGAGGTCGAGATGTAGTAAGGTTTGCCATCTGCTCCTTGGAACCAAGCTTAAAGTCATCATGTCAGTACTGAGCTGGTCCAGACTTGGTGCAGTAGCTTGATCCTCATCTTCCACAGCGTCCTCATCGCCAAAAGCTGCCTCTAGAAGCCCTTGACCACCCTCTCCCGACGCGGTGGGGCCAGAGATTTGCTCCACAGCACTCTCAGATATTTGCCTTGTCGGCACGTGCGTGAAGAGGCTCTTGTTATTCCAGATATGAACGCCCAGCTCGCCTTCGGATGCTGTAGCAAGATATTCGCCGGTGGCTGAGAATGCCAAAGCGGTGCAAGGTTTCTCGAGCCGAATTGCGTCAATGAGATGGCTTGTAGGTAGATCCCAGACTCTTATAATGGAGTCTTGGGATGCAGCCACTACCCAGCGCCCATCGTTGGAGAATGTAAAATCATTGATCTTTCCCTGGCAACCCCAGAGCTCACGAATTGTTTGTCTTGTTTCAATATCTACCACACGGATGGATCCGTCGTCACATGAAAAAGCTATGAGATCGCTCGCAGAATGGTAACGGCAACCGGTGATTGCAGTCATCGGAGCCCAATTAATTTCGTGGAGTAGATTTCCTGTCAAGAACTCCCAAAATTTGACTCTGCCGTCGAGAGAGCAGCTGATCACGAGGTGGTTCATCGAATCAACCACAATCCCAGTCACCGCCTTTGTATGTTTGCCTGTCCCTGGGAGGAACCTGGAAGACGCACGAGCTTGAAGTTGCATAACTGTGTCTGCCTGTCTAGCTTGTTGCATCTTGACCTGTCTAGCCTGTGCCGGTGTCAGTTTGGATGGGAAGCGCTGCCTATGTAGCCCTGATTGTAAGTTGAACATGTCAACCGATCCTCCAACAGAACCAATAACGGCAAAAGTTCCGCAAGAACTCATCGTGACTGTTGACACGTTTGCACTATCACCAGTCTGGAATGCCCATCTTCCTGCCCGTTTGCGCCCCCAGAACCACGTCCGTGCGAATGAGTCTTCCTTGTGAGCAGTAACAATGCTTTCCCAGCCGGTCATGCCACTAATCTCGGCGTCTAGGGATTTCTTTGGATCTCGCGTCTTCTGCCACAATGGCTGCTTGCCTGGAAGAGCGCCAATGCCCCCGTCTCTGTTTAGTGAGCAAGCTATACAAGTGATTTCTGGGGTTTTTAGATCTTCGAGGGTAGTGGTAGGGCCATGACTAAGAGCTTTCGTGGCTAGAACTCCCGACTTCTTTGCTTTCTTGCGTATGTTTCCTTGACTCAGCTCAGCGCTTTGTCCATCACGGCGGAGACTCCATCCCCATAAACTCCTGTCTTTCCCACCGCTAAGAAGCCATTTATTACCTGCCTCGGCACCATCAAAATCCGAAGGCAAGAAGCGAAGGGACGTGACAGGTGCGGCATGGCCGCTTCGGGTATGTAGAATTCTTGGTACAGGCGAAAAGGGAGTCTCGTCGAAGATCCAGGTTTTCAGAGAGTTGTCGCGGCCACTTGTGACGATTATAGGTTGGCCTGCCAAGAACTGGATCTTGCTCACACCACCGTGGATTTTCTTGCCGTCTTGAGACGGTGGGTTATGAGCGCTCCTCAAAATTCCCATTACCCTACCACCCTCGTTTAGATCCCAGAACGTGATGTCGCCGCTTGTATCAGTTGCAGTTGCCATAACACCATCCTTGCGACCGTCCTGCCCAGCGCCCATTCCGTCTGTGCGGAAAGAGATACTTGTCACAGCAGCATCTTCTGCGCTAGCATTGACTTGAAGAAGGGTCTTGTCAGTGAGTATGTTGCGGACGGTTAATGGTCCCCCAGCATAGGCAATGGCCATGAGTGACAGCACAGGTGACGGCTGCATGCACGTAACGGCACCGCAGCTGGGCGAGGGGGGTAGGAGGGTGTAAATAAGTTTTCCTGTCGATACATTCCAAATCTCTACCCAACCATCGCGACGCCCAGCAAATATCTTATTTAGATAGGTAGGCATTGTACATATCCCGCCGGTCAACTCGTTGTCTCCCTTTCGGGTGGCCATGGTGAATAGCGTGGTATAGTGCTCAAGCGTCGTCGTCTTCCAGACCTCTATTCTCGTGACGGAACATGCCACTATCCAGGATCCAAATACAAGGATCTGCTTTATGGGCTGTTGCAGGTCGGAGGGGATTTCTAAGTGGCCGACTTTCTTGCCTCGCTGGAAAATCCAGATGCCCTGAGAGGAGGCCCCAGCATCACCCCATGCCGCGAAAACCTTGTCCTTCCATGCGCATGTGGCCGTGATTTGAGAAGGCGTCTGTGGCCGGGTTAAAAACACGAGGTTAAGCCCGCGCTTCAAGTCGTACGTCTGTAGAGATCGGCCGGTCGAGGTTGTAACCTGGAAAGTAGTCTTGCCTAGGGGAATCGAGGTGAAGGGCACGTCGGTCGGAGAAACCAAGCCTACGGTCTACGGGTCGCAGTCAGCACATACAACTTATAGATAGCAGCGACAGGATGCATGGCCAGTTACACGATAGGGAGAAAAGACGCGCGACCGCTGCTTCTGGTTGGCCGCATCCGTGTCTTTTGAGATGGAACCCAGCTTCTGGCGCTTGGCCAGAGGCCCGTCTGGCTCAGAATGCGGCATCGTCGTGGTCTCGGCTTCTATTCCGTGAAGAAGCTGCGACTGCTTCGCGGCCGAAATTTCACAAGCATAACCCTAAGGTTATAGAAAAGAAAAGGTGAGACCAGTCCGCTGGTAAGGTAGCGCACGATGTTGGAGACAGGTATCGTAGCTACTATCGTGGTGAAAGTGAATCGCGCCGGTTTTGCGATGGCGGTTCTGGGAACTTTTTAGGTGGAAATATTTTCGATTTGTTGATTGGGCCAATCAAAAGCTCTCAATGCGGACTCTCTTAGCCCCTCCCAACGATATCAATACCTTTTCCATCCTTGGCTCTTTTGAGGCGATGAGGCGCCATTTACCGATCATGACATTCTTTCACTCCTTTTCATCTGGTTAAGTGATGTTGCAGCCATTTCATAACATGTATTCGCGTCGCAAAATCGACATCGACTAGAGCGATTCCAGTCGTATATGCATGCACTCGCTCTATCGTTATCGCTAAAATACCCCCACATCGGAGGTTAGCGCTCGAAAGTACCGGGTTTCTCACTCATTATTTATTAATTTTTTTACTGGCGAAAAAGGATGACTGCATGATGCTGTCATTGGCTGCCTTACCCGCTCGCTGTCTTGGCTGTCCATGAGACTAAACCTTGTCGGTATTGGTATATGAACTGATGGACATTTCCATCCCTGCCAACACCTTGTTACTCAGACCCTGTTAACAAAGACGTCACAGCATCCATTCCTGGCAAAAATACGACACAACAAGGAGTCAAAAACATAAAAAGTTGAAAAGAAAAACCCCTTCTGCTGCCTGCTACCTCATGAGGCGTCTCATAACACCGAAATAAAATGCGGTGATAAGATCTATCTATCTCACGCCCAATCGATCGACTCGCTTAAATGCCGCCGCCCGAACACAGTAAGGTAAGCAGGTGGAATATTTTGCAACAATTCTTCTCTTATCCCAGTGATTAAATCGAAACCTAAGGAGTCTGGCGTAATTAATTTGTGGTCGTTTCTTCGTTCTTTCATGCTCTAACAGCTTAATCTCAAGTAGTACTTTTGACGACGACGACGACAACAACAACGACTCACTCTCCCGACCCAATGTACGTACACACTGTACGCACTACACTACACTGAGTACTGTACATGTAGTTATTTCTCACAGAGATCTGGTGTATTCACAATCGATCTGTGTTCTGCGCCCCAGTTTTGGTGCCACCTACACCTATGTACACTGCCTACGTATACCTATAACCTACCTAAGGTAATAGTGTACGTTAGAAACCTTGTCCTACCTAGGTGGGAATAGCATCCACAATTTGCTTTTTTTTCCCCTTAAAAAAATCAAGATATAAGACAACTATCTACGCAAGATTTGTACAGTTCAGTGTATAATCATTACCAGTGCATTGCAACCAAGACACCGAAGAATACGACTCAATTGCCTATTCAAACTCAAACCGTAGCAACTTTGTCAAGGCACTCTCTTTCGTTTTCACCTGGTCACCTCGGCCCGTCCACGGGTCTGTCTTGCCACCCGTGTCACTGTAGCGAGACACTCATCGGTTGCTTAGTCGACTTGCAGTAGGCGCTGCCCGGCAGAAAAGTGGTGAAAGATGGAAGCAAACTCAGACCCAGCCCACTCGAGCATCCCCACCGGCAGACTCTCTTCCGTCCAGGATTTTGGTTCCAGCGGTCAATTGCTTGATCCCACCTTCAATCAACGTTCCTCTGTCTCCGAGTCTGACGGTAACAAGCGTGTCTCCGTCTCGTCTGTCTTTTCTCTGGCGTCGGCTTACGGTGGTGCGAGCTCCGCCGTCTCCTCCGCTGCCGGCTCCGACTACGGCACTGTGCAGCGTTCCATCCCCGTCCATGGCCTCATGGCTTCGGTCAAGGGTCTAGACGCCGTCCCGGGCCAGTCAGACTCCGGCGTCTCCAACGTCACTGTCACCACTTCCTCTAGCCCCAACAGCCATTCTCCTCCCGGGAACGGTCCGCAGTTGACGACGCAGAGTACGCATCACTCTAACTCGCTCGACCTAGTTCAGCGAAACCCCGTGGCTCCTCCTCCTACAACTCTCACTCCCGCCGCTCGATCTCAAACGAATAGAGACAGGAGTAGGGCTAAACGTCGCTTTAGTGGGAGCACTGCGACTAGCAGTCACAGTCAGAGCAGCGAGCGAGGGCCCCAGCCCAGAGAGAAGGAAGAGGCTAAGCCAGCGCCCTGGGGCATCATTGGTGTCTGTGCCTTGGACTCGAAAGCGAGGAGCAAGCCCAGCAGGAATATACTCAACCGCATCATCGCCAACCGTGACTTTGACGTTGTCGTGTTCGGAGATAAAACAATTCTGGATGAAGGTATGTCCATTCTATCATAGTTGAACCTACATGCTTGTTATTAACACTACAACAGGTGTAGAGAACTGGCCAATATGTGACTATTTAATATCATTTTATTCCGATGGCTTTCCATTAGATAAGGCGATTGCATACGTTAAAGCTCGGAAACCATTCTGCGTCAACGATGTTCCCATGCAAAAGATTTTATGGGACAGACGATTGTGTCTCCGTATTCTAGACAAGATTAATGTTCCAACACCCCAGCGGATCGAGGTGAATCGTGATGACGGACCAGGTCTACTAACTCCCGAGGTTGCAAAGCACACCAAGGAAGTGTCTGGTATTGACCTGGAAGCCGCAGACTTTGAGCAGTACCGCGCTCCTAGAAAGGTGGAGTTGCTTGACGATGGCGATATACTTAGCGTCGACGGTGCTCTCTTGAAAAAGCCTTTTGTTGAGAAACCAACCAGTGGTGAAGATCATAACATCATTATCTACTTTCCGCGGTCCGCAGGTGGAGGTGCACGGAAACTCTTCAGGAAAATTGGCAACAAGAGTTCGGAGTTCGTGGCAGATCTCGTAGTCCCCCGAGCAATTACCGAGCCGAATAGCAGCTTTATATATGAGAAGTTCATGCAAGTGGATAATGCTGAAGATGTAAAGGCTTACACTGTTGGATCCCAATACTGCCATGCAGAGACGAGAAAGTCGCCCGTTGTGGATGGTATCGTCAGACGCAATACTCACGGCAAAGAAATTCGCTATGTAACCGCTTTAAGTCCCGATGAAAAGGAAATGGCGAGTAAGATTGCGAGAACGTTTGGGCAGAGAGTCTGTGGATTTGACCTGCTCCGCGCCGGGGGGAAGAGTTGTGTCATCGACGTGAATGGTTGGAGTTTCGTGAAAGATAACGAAACATACTACGACCACTGTGCCAACATACTCAAAGAAATGTTCATCAAGGAGAGGATCCGACGAGGTGGTCCAACTCCACCACTCCCCTCCCCCGCTGCGATAGATATCAATGATCCTTTAGCAAGGGCACTCCTGGCGACTAAAGAAAAAGAAGCGCTGCCAGGTGCACAATCAGCGGGTCATTCTACATCGGCTTTGGCTGGTGCCAATAGTACGTTGTCCTCGGAAGATTCTATGAGGGATTCGAATGTGGATGAGAAGTCCCTAGGAGGCTCTCCTATCACGAGGTCCGAGACGAGCATAGCAAACATGGCAACAAAACTGCAGAATGGGATTATTAGTCCTCTCACCCATCTCACTAGCAGCGGCTCGACTTCAAGCAGCATGCCTGCTACCGCTCCACCAACGCATCCAACTACACCCAACAATGGGCTAGAAGAATGCGCCGATTCTCAACCTACGCCGCCCCCGCCCCCGCCAAAACACTCCTGGAAACTCAAAGGCCTTGTTTCAGTGATTCGGCATGCCGATCGCACGCCGAAGCAAAAGTACAAGTTCACTTTTCACACTCAGCCCTTCATTGATCTCCTCAAGGGACACCAGGAAGAAGTCCTATTAATCGGCGAGGCAGCGCTCTCAAGCGTCCTTGATGCTGTAGATGTGGCAATAAAGCAAGCGGTTGAAGATCCTGGTAAACTTAAAGCACTGCGGAACGTTCTAGTCAAGAAAGGAGGCTGGGCTGGTACAAAGGTACAGATTAAGCCGATGTTCAGCAAAAAGAAGTCAGCGGAGGTGACGCCAGACGTAACAGCTAATATCTCTGAAGGCATTAAGACGGAGTCACTAGCTTCGGGAACCCCAACTCAACAGCATGAGGTGGAAGCAGTTGCAAAGCTGAAACCTGTTAAGGAAGAGCCGGATACTCAGGACGCAACTAACGACAAGGAAGATAAGCCTCAGGACAAGACCCGGCAGGGTGCGTTTCGACGCCAAGACTCAATGACAGGAGTGACCATGTCCAAATTTACAGCGGCGGATAACAGTTTTGTCCTGGATAAGTTGCAGTTAATTGTCAAATGGGGAGGTGAACCAACGCATTCTGCTCGATATCAAGCCCAAGAACTGGCACAGAATATGCGAAACGATTATATGCTTTTAAATCGAGATATTCTTGACGAGGTTCACGTCTTCAGCAGCTCAGAACGGCGTGTCACAACGAGCGCTCAAATCTGGGCGGCGTCTTTCCTAGATCAGAAAGAACTTCCCGAGGATTTCATTACAATACGAAAAGACCTACTCGATGACTCAAATGCCGCCAAAGACGAGATGGACAAAGTTAAAAAGAAGTTGAAGGGCTTATTACGCAAGGGCAACGAGCGTCCACCACAATTTGCCTGGCCCGAAGGCATGCCTGAGCCTTCTGAGGTCCAAACACGAGTGGTTCAGTTGATGAATTTTCATCGTTATGTTATGCAACATAACTACAATAAGCTATATAGTGGCGCTGTAAATTCGCTTAACGCTATTAACAACCCCAGCTCTGACAAAGCTACCGGCGAAAGCTCCAGCACATCGATCGCTTCGTCACTCTCGCAGGCTAACGCCATCAGCAATATCCAAGCTCGGTGGTGTTGCGGGGAGGATGCTGAACTCTTCAGAGAACGTTGGGAGAAGCTTTTTGCCGAGTTTTGTGATCACGAGAAAATCGATCCAAGTAAAATATCCGAGCTATATGATACCATGAAGTTCGACGCTTTACACAACCGCCAATTTCTCGAGTGGGTGTTTACACCACCAAAACACATGCTAGAAGAAGAGCTCGGCATCACTCTTAACCGCGAAAGTAAAAACGCACCTAAAGAATCGGAAGAGAGTGGCAAGACGGCCGACGATAGGTCTGATAAGAGTCAGGTTGCAGTATCACCCCCTAGCGAGCGAACCGACAAGTCTGACTGGCCGGAGAAGCCTGAGAGAGTAGAAAGGGTAGAGAGATCGGAAGCACAGAATGCCATGAGACGAATTTTTCGGCGGCGATCGTGGATGAAGCACCCCAGTGAAATTGCCCAGCCTGATGAGTATTTCCATCTGCAGAGGGGTAACAACCGGACCAAAGCGAAAACGGACGCCCGCTTTGAGCCACTACGAGAGTTATACCAACTGGCGAAGGTGATGTTTGACTTTATATGTCCTCAAGAGTATGGCATTTCAGATAGCGAGAAGGTTGGTCTTCCAAGGCATTCTTTGTGTAATTGAGCTAACAAAAGGCAGCTTGAGATTGGGCTCTTAACTTCACTGCCTCTTCTTAAAGAGATAGTGCAAGACCTCGAGGAGATGCAGGCATCGGAAGATGCCAAATCTTTCTTCTACTTCACGAAGGAATCACATATATACACACTGCTCAATTGCATCCTCGAGGGTGGCATCGAGACAAAGATCAATCGTCGTACCATTCCAGAGTTAGACTACCTTTCCCAGATCTGCTTTGAGTTATACGAGTCCGAAAATAAGGGCACGTTAGATGCACCACTGCCTGGTCAACCTGCCTTCAACTACAGCATCAGAATCACCATCAGCCCGGGGTGCCATATCTATGATCCGTTGGATATTCAACTGGATAGCAAACATTGCATAGGATGTGCACCAAGGCGAAGTCTCACGCCTCATGGGGACTGGAAGCAGGTCATTGAAACCTTACGAGCGAAATTCCACCAGTAAGTCTCTTATCTTCGAATCACGGCTTTATTATGGAATATTATGATGCTTACGAACCCATAGGGTAAAACTGCCAAAAACTTTCTTAGCAGTTAATCTTTCCGACGCCTTCACGTTCCAGGAGAAAGAGCGCCAGAATTCAGAGGCCGACGTATTTGATAAGGATCATCAGGACGATGAGCGTGACGGCTTGGAGATGAAGCGAGCCGAGCCATCGAAATCATTACCGCTCGATGCCGATGACGGGTCCGTGGCAGATTTTGTGCCGGACAAATCTGCTATAGGGACTATGGAGGCTCTACCTCCGCCCATCGACCCAAACACTTCTGAGTCCAGGCTTGAGCAGCCTCCGAAAACCGCTTGTGGCAGGTAATGATGCTCGGTCACAGCCAGATAAGTTATCGTGATGACGTATTCGTATGCGTTTTGAGTCAACCTCAGTAGCGATGCATTTACCCCCCTCCCCCAACCATACTGGATCTACATAGTAGTAAAAGGGATCCCCGGAATGTGAGCCGAGGGGTTTTCAATCCATCGGCACGACGGGCGCTGTCTACACTAACTGGAGAGCCCTGTTTCACCTAGGCGGTGAGCAAGTTTCGGTCAGGGGAATGAATCCCTTATGACCGGTTCTTCCGACTCGGCCTTATTGTATTTGCACACGAGCACAAAAACACCGCGCAACAGAAGATGAAGTTTTCAAGCTTACGACAACCGACTGTCAAAGCGTTATCAGCATTGATGTTAGTAAGCGAGGATATGTCATGTCAACGAGCGGCGGGATGCCAGGACCCTTGTAAAGAGTACGGGACGACATGTGTCAAACTAGATACTAAACTAGACTAGAGTAAGGCTAGATTAGAGCGAAGCCAAGATGGCACAAATAGGAAGCTCCATAAGATGCTTTCAACCATAATCCCAGCAGACAGAATTTGACAACTCAAGCTAAATCTAGTTTGTAGTTTTCTTGTCGAGAAAACGGACGTGCGCTAACACGTATCGTATACTTCAAGACCTGCTAACTGACAGGATTGTAACATCTTGTGGCCAGTGCTCCCAAGTGAACACAATTCTGGTAGTGTGCACTTTGAGGATGATGAGGCAGCCGGATTTTTTCTCCGAATCGATTATCGTCAGAAGCCTCCAAAATGGAGCCATCACTTACGTATGTATCCCGCCCTGTGCACTAAAAAAAGACTTGTGGCTTGATGATTAGGTCACTCGACAGGACAATGAAGTAAAGTCAAGGCTACCTACCTACTCTACGACCCACGGTCCCCCAGGCTGAAAACTGTCAAATGGGGTTCGCCTTGGACCTGCCAAGTTCATCCCAGCCCCAGCAGTAGTGCAAAGTGCCGGCGGCTCCCCGCCTGGTCCAAGCCACCATGTGGTGTAATGTGGTACGTGTAAGTAGATGAGCAACGCATAATCAAGACAGGTACCTGTCCAGTGACAGTCTCCCTTCTCTGGCCGGATCGAGGTACGTTATCATCTGATCTTCGCAAAAACGACTATTCTAGAATGCCGTTTTATCGAGTCATGCCGCCAAGACCCAAGCCTGGTTCCGAGAGCGTGGGGTTGGACTCTTCCGTTGGGGAATAATATCAATGGAGATAGTGTGGAGGACCTGTCAAGGATTTAACCTAGAAACCTGGAAGTTACTTGCATCTACGCTTCGGTCTCACACTTCTTTTTAGCCTTGTTCGTATATTTTGTAAGGCAATTTCAATTTGTACTGTTATGTTATGAAACCTTCGATATTTCTCTATTTCACTTCTTGTACAGTCGCCAGGGTCTTGGCTCTTCAAAATTGTGTGAAGGATGCGATTGCTCGTCTCTGTCTATACTATTCATCACCGCTATTCTTAGCCGCAGTTATTTCCGAAATGCCGAAGACCGAAGCCTTCGATCCTCAAATTTCATAGCCGCTAGTCTAACTGAGATTTTCGTTATTTAGTGATGTTGATGATGACAATAGGTAAAAACGAGAGTAATGAGGGGCTATCATGAGTGAGAAGGAGCCGGATCCCATCAACATACGGTACATCTAATTCTTAGATATGAGATCACGAACAGTAGTATTTACCTATTTGGTAAATGAAATCCAGCACAGTGAACCCCCACGAGTGAGACAGATCGAATGCCAGGGTGACCATGAACATCCATATATGGAAGTTCTTAAGAGCGTGTTGATAGATAATCATGACCGCGTAGTTGGGGATTCATGCAAGTTTGTTGGGATCGCTGCAGTGGACAACAGTGACGTCTGGCCCGAGCCGGGGATATGTTTAGCCCAAGGCATTCTTGGTAGTTACTGATTGCTATATTATTCCCATGTGCTCTCGTGAGCGATGACTGGGGTTGTTGAAGAGATCGCCTACCCGTAACCGCAGTAGGCGAGAAAATAAAGATGATTCGCATTGCATAGGACAGTGGTCGACTAACTTAGCGGCATGCATGTGCATAGCTCGGGGCATGCTACACTATAAGAAGACAGCAAGAGATGTTATGAATGGTGCCCATACATAGCACAAGTAAATTCATCGTACGAGACGTGCCGATAGTACAAGAGCCAGAGTCAGAGTTTCATCACGGCTTACAATAGAGCACACACGTGTATGGTGCAGGGCCAATATACGCTACCGGCTCATGTTCCGTTGCTGGGATGGTAAGCCCACCCGCGTGCAAGGGTGCGAAGGGGAAGGCTACTCGATGCGGTTCAAGGTGAAAGTGACAGCTAGAGTGACAGGTCATATCATTCGGCAGGCTTACCCGCAAAATACATCAATCTGGGCCCCGGTACTTCGCTTCTGCTCGCCAAGAAAAGATCGGAAGTACCAACTATCTGGTAAGCGTTGTTCTGCCACCAACCACTGCTAGTTAGCAACGTGAGGCAACAATGTGCGAGGGGTAGGAAACAGTACTCCATCGATATCTTCCAGCACGTGTTATCCGTCTTTGTCTTCCTTTGAAGCGAGGCTTAAAATTGAGGTATTTGATGGGGTGGGTGTGATGTTGGAAAATGAACTTAAAGCCTTCAAGCGCCCTCGCCAACATCGATCGCTGTCTGTCATAGTCCACCTCTTCATAGCGTTCGTCGTTGGGTCTACTTCAAGATGGACAAATGTCCTATGGTTGCTTCCAGCAACAGTTAAATGCGCAGGGAGTTTTTTCTTCTCCTTCCTCTGGGTGTCAAACACGGCCTCTGGGTTCGCCATCCCGTTAATATCGCTCGCAAACAGTGGCTCTGCATGCCACTTCTTCGAGTTCCGTTCCATTTAAAAGGGCCCAGACCTCATACCGACTGTCAAAGCGAACATATGTGGAACGTCTTTTGCTCTGTAAGAGCCCACCCGCAACATGGACAACGGTTGCAGCGGGCCCCGCTCATCTCTTGTCATGGTACCTAATCTTGACAGTTAACCGTTTTCGGTAGCAACGCTATCCATGTGTGTCGGGCTATTTCGATGCTATAGATTGTCAGCGTATATTTCCGGCAGCGGCACCGGTTGGTCGATCAGCTCTACCTATGGGTCGTCACTAAGAACACTATACTAATCCAGCGTTCGGACGGCCTGGCCGACCCGACTAGGGCCGGGGGCCACGCATTAATGGGTCGAGTCTCCGACAATAGCACCCGTCTTTCTGCAAGACGTCAGTCAGTATCGGCTGTGCGCCTGCTGAGATAGATAGGTTGCAGACTACGGAGGCAACATCCGGTCGGAAACTAGGCTGATTCTGGTGCTGCCTGCTCAATGCTAAGAGAGGTTCGCACGTGGCCAGCAACGTGTGCCGACACGCCCTGACGATAACAAACCTATCTAAGCTGCTCCTAATCCGTTTGGGAGAGCTCCGGCCAATATGTACCGTACAGCCTATCATCCTACTCTTTGCCTACAGCGCCTAGACGAATTTCGCCGCAGGATAGCCAGGGCATGGCCGAAACAGGATTTCTTGGCCCTTTGTCCGAGAATGGGACGATCAGGAGGCTCGCGGTATTTGGGATCGTGTGTTAGCACATAGTACGATGTTGTTCGTCGAAGGATGGATGAATGATTCTCCCCGTTAACGGTAGGGGCATTGTGTTAAGAGGTGAGGAAGAGAGTGGAGGTTTCAGCTACAAAGAAACAACGTCCTTTAGTCATACCAAGACTGACGGTTATTTGGGACGGGTGCTAGCCGCCTTCAAATTTATATCTTGGGGTTTTATTCAGGTAGTGCAAGTAGAGATTTATGGGTATATTTTAGTGCAAGACATCCATGATGTATGTATGCAGGGATGCTTCAACTTACGCTAAGTTACCTTGTAGTGGCACGTTCGGTGCTTGTCGGTGCTTATCAAACAAGCAGGGTGACTTATACAGGTAGGCAGGTACCTGAAGCAATACGCAATACACGTGCAGTCCCAGTCAAGAAATAACCGAGTGGGGTGCCGTGATTTACTATCTAGGCAAGTAGTGACCGAGCAAGACCCGAATTGGGACGAGGGAACATTCTTATACCCTACACACCCAGTAGGCGAGGTAGGCAAGGTAGGCCAGGTATATGAAAATGTGTTAGGGATTCCAGCACTTACATCAGACCTTGCCTGTTTAGTATAATGGTGCCAAGGATTTGCTCTGATCAGAAGGCCTGCAAGGAACAGAGTTCGTCCTCATATTGTAGAAGGCCTCTCGGGTCTTGGCACCAGACAATCCGTAACTGCTAGTCGTCTCGTTGGGCGGAACAAGTGAAGATGATTTGCAGGGTTTGAGTAGCACTACCGGTATAAGCACGCTACATACCCAGTCCTGGTATTTCCTATTCAGGCCACATGCAGGTCAAAGCAGCCAACAGGAAGTGGAGTCGCCTGCCTTAAATCAGGACTAATAAAACTAGAAGCGAGCTCTAGATCATATACTGTTGTTGCTAGTGGTCGCTTAGCCCATACCTATGTATATTTCGTTGAACCTTTTTTTTGCTTTCGTTTCTCTTGAAGCAAACATGTGTGAAGAGGGGCCTCTCGACACCGAAGGCCGCAACTGATACCGGCATTGCCAAGTGAGAGCTTCCGTTCAAGATGCCGGAACATGCCTGGAGATCATTGCCTGGATTATCGTCTGTTGTTACTGATCAGTACTCACCGTACCCTCCCGGACCAGATGATTCAACCTAGCATCCGGGGAAGGGAGTGAACATCCGAAACGTCGTCTCTCTCATGATTATGATGATGACCTGACGCTAGTCTGTGAATTTGGAAGATATACTACTTGTAGTAAGAAATCATGAGGGCTCGTTCGTAATGGCGTCGCCAGCGTTGTGGAGTAACACGAGATGTGAAACTGCCTAAATATGTTACTCGATATAGGCGTGCTAGGCGTGCTCGGTGCTACTGCAGGATCGGTCGCATTGCGGCCGCAGGAACAGCCGCATCGGCGCGTGGTCAGGAGACAAACCAAACAGCTAATGGTAACTTCAGATACCGCTGGCAGCAGCTACATCGGCCCCTCCCTCGTCTCATTCCGATAGCGTTAGCATGCTCAGGCTCTCGTAAAGAGGCTTTCGTCAGGATTATATAATAGTTAACAAGAATTCTAGTCTTTCGGAGCTCCACACTGCATAAGCCACATCTTGAGACTGATCGTCACCATAGGAGTGCAAATCTAGATATCACGCGCGTAAAACACCAATCAGCCCAAAAGCTGCCTTTTCGTTCATGTAAATCATACTACGACAACCTACGTTGCCTCGATCCCGCTGAAGCCAGGTTTAGAGTTGTGTAAGTGGTATTTCGCACGCGGCTAGGATTATCACGAGTTGGCAGCTGGTATATAACTATTCCTAGTACATCTCGGAAGGCTGACAAGGCTGTACTAACATTATGAACGCTTATGTTACTTAAGCTCGGTAATATGACCTTCCGGAATGGAAGAGGACGCCACTGCCACTAGTCCTGAATGAGATTCTGTCAGATGTAGTCAATCTTATTCAGCAATCCTCATGCGAGTTGGTTATATGAGCCCCGCAGACGTCTTCGCAACTGATTGGTATTGGCTTGAACACTGTCATGGTTTTGGTGACGAACCCGGGAGAAAGCTCGCAGACGTCATCCAATGGAAAAGCCAGGCAATGAATATACTTATCTACGGTAAAGGTATACCCTATAGCATCTGCCAGAGCGGGGTGGTGTGTCTATCCCGTGGTTACACTGCGCCCGACCTCACGATGTGGTTCCTAAGACTGGAAAAATGATTATAATGATTATAAACCTCTGTCTTGGCTCCTCTTCCTTATAGGCCATCGAGAACAATGGTAAGCAGTAGTTAGACTTCGTACATGTTCATGCCCGTCCAGGACCACACCCCACCGTTGCGCTGCTACCGGGAATCCCTGACAGCCCATAGCAGTTGGAATGTGCAAGACCTTTATCAACCGCCCTTTCCGGGATGACATCTGTGCTGCGACTGTGATTCCCAGGCGCCGCTGAGGCATGGTGTTTCGTGAATAGTATCGCTTGGCTATTACCTACTTGGGGTTGCACCGCAGTATTGGCTTAGGCACACGGATTGATACGGGTAAAGGGAAGGACCTGGCGATGCGGTCGGCATGGCTGCATACATCTGGAAGCTTTCACATGACGATTTTACAACCCTAGCGTGCGTGTTATAGGAGCTTCTGCAGGAATATCTCACACCGGATTGTTTAAATCTGTGCCGGTTGCTCGACCATCTGTCCAATCGACCGGCGAACTCGTCAGTCTCGGTCCCTCCCACACGTCAATCGACGGATACCGCAAATCCAAGGTCTTAATCCCGGCTCGAATCCGCATGACAGGTCCGACCACCCTTTCCAAGAACCTGACCAGGGTCGACTACGAGGCTGACTCGTAGCCGAAAGATGCTGTTCATCAGGTATAGCGCATAGATGCTAGTGAAAATGCCGATCTCGTTGGGATGATTTTCCATCTGTCATCCGATACACAAGCCAAACGGAGGAGCTGCCTGGATGGAGGGATCGTCAATGGAACCGTGGGGTCCCGAGCTATAGTAGAGACGAAAATTCGACCCAGATCGTTCGCCCGCGACTAGCTTTATCGCACACCGCCCAAAGCCCATGGGGAGAATGGCGGCTGCTCGAACACATTCCACGTCGGTCAGATCACGGCTTCGAAAGGGGCCGTGCCATATACCAACCCATCTACCGAGTGGTTCCCGCCAGCGGTGAACGTTCTACGAGAAACCTCCTACTTACAAGCGAGGTTTCTCAAGTTGCTATACAGATATAGGATCGATCTTGGCACATTCTCCCCACGATAATTATACATACCCCTATTAATGTCATACTCTTATGATAAAACAAGTCAACATATGCGCGGCAACGCACCCGTGCAGCGCCTTCGGTTCGGCCCTCTGATTATGCCCAGCGCTAGCCCGAAGACGGATAGATATCCCCTTCATCTACGAAGTGGTTCGCACCAATGAGAGATGAGATTCGGCACGAAATCAGATTGGAACCCGGCATTTATCGTCAAAGAGTAAGGCATGCAGTGTAGCGTTGTGCATTAAGGCAGGGGAAAGAGTACGTAAGAAAGACTTCCAGGACCGGTGAGAGTCAAATGCCAATAGGAACAGTCCTTCTATTCCACAGAACCATCAGCTGATAAGCGTCGGTTCTTGGATACTAGGTCTACGAGCGCCGAGCTACTTAATTGTACTTGCGAGTCTTTTCTCCAGCTTTGTCTTCCTTTATTACAATCATTCTTAATGCCTCTATTTTGTCCGGCTTATTATAGACCATCGTATAATTTGGCATATATTTTACCTACCTATGTAGGCAAGTCGCAAGGCGGCAGCCCAGTTTAGTCGAGAGCTAAACAAACCGTCCACCGCCCCTAACATCAAACGAAAAAAAAAGTTTTAACAATGAAAGAATATATCCACAAGAAGATCTGAGCACTTCGTAATTTCAGAGCATCTGTCACAAGCTGGTGCCTTGCAGCTTTAACTGCCTGGTAAAGGAAAAGTCTGGTACACTACGAGTGAATCTACAGAATAACCGAGATATGGCCTGATTTATGCTGATGTAGTGCAGCTAGCGGAAACCCGATATTCTTGTTAGGACTATTCTCGTTAGGACTGATGTCGATATCGACCTGAGGTTACTGTACATTCCGAGATTCTCTTGGATGAGAAGATGGACATCATTTTCGTGCCACATAACTACCTAGGTAGTTGGTACCTAGGCCACTACTGCATGCATGTACGTTGTGCATGCATCTATGGCCCCCCCGCCTTCAATTTTACTACCTACCCAAGAACAAGACACCCCTACCCTACCTAGCTAAGGTAGTATCTGACATAGTACATGTACTAACTTCACTACGTATTCCTCACCCCACGACACCTAGATAATCACCCCACACACATCAGACCAAATGAGTGGATGTGCGTGCTTGACGACGTACCCTCTCACAGGTACCACAGGTACCTCCTAGATAAGTGGGTTCAATGCAATGTAGGTATTCAAGGTACCTACTTTACTTTTTCTACCAAAAATTGGTCAACTTTGAGGCTTCATCAAGACAAAGAATTCTGAACCACAACCTTCCTATTCATGCGAATGCTATTGTCAGAGGAAAGAAGTGGTACGACGGTGCTCTTCTTCTGGCCGTGCTCAAGTCTAATTTGCTGCTTCCAGAAGCGGTCTTCACGCCACACCTGGTCTGTTCAATTACCCACTTGGATACAAAGCATCCGGCGTTGCAATTTCACCCGGGACTCCTCTGGATGTAGCTTGATTTGAGGTAGTAACGACAACAACAATGAAGCCTGTTCTGTACCACACGCCACAGTTACTGTATCTTATTTCTACCAGATACTGACATTGACTTGTTGCCCCCCCCTCCCATGAACATCCTAACCAATAGAAAACAGAACAATAGCAAAAGAGCTAGTAGGCTATCTAATGCTTATTCGCTCATTATTATGTTCACCTTTATCTCTTTTTTCTCATTTTTAGACTAATCATATGAGCCAGGCATACGCCTTCGGGACGGTCTCCGGGACTGCCAAAGAGCCTCCAATTCTCCATTCAGATCTCCAGAATGCTTGAATGTCAAGTTAACTCTGCTAACGTAGTACTGCGTAGTCGCTTGTACATCCACGTGTATAGAGAAAGAGTAATGGATCCATCCCACCGGACCTCTACTACGTACATGGTTTCCAGACCAAACTCTAATACTCCTGGTCTACATGCTCTAGGCCCCGAGCTCCGAGCCCCCGGGCCTTAGGACTACGCTACCTAATAATATATATAGTACATCCATTCTATCCAGTCTGGAGTAGTCGAGTTCGTACGCTCCATGGACCTGGATCGACTAGATGATCGCCGCGTACTATCCTCGCTAGCCCACAAGTAGCAGAATATACTAAGACCAGGGATTGAGGGCCCTGGCTCCCGGTATTGATTGAATAGTTGAGCCGCTCGCTTGCTCTCCTCGTCGCCCGTGTCATATCATCACGCCCATACGTACACACGGACGGACCCGTGCTCTAGAAGTACCGCTATCCTCCGGTATTTTTCTCTATTCTCGTATGTTCATGCTTAATGCCCCAGACATGGGATACCTGGGTTGTCCCGTTCCTCGTGGCAGTTACGGAAATGAGATATCGTCATAAGCCGGGTAGCTTTGAAACTGGCGTAGTACATATTGCCCTCCGTTTTCCTCTCTTCCACCCCATTCTGTTCACCTTGACTCACCTTACCAACGACGTGACAGACTTCAGTCTAGCTACATCAAGTACCGTACCTGCTTTACTCCGGCCTTCCGCAAACAAATTCACGGCAACTAAGTCACACTTTGATCAGCCTTAGCCTCATCTGCTTGCCGCATCTTTTCTGGCAGCCTTTAGCCTACAAACGCTCTTACCAATTTGTCTCTTCTACTCTCTACCCGGGAAACGTCCCTTATAGAGCAAACAAACAATCTTCCGGGTTGGTTAAGTCTCTCTGGCCGTTTTCCGATCCGTTGATTGTCTGGCTGGTCCAAACATCTACCCAAGCTATTAGGCTATATAATCTTCTCTTGTCGTCTCGTCACATCTCGCAGTCCCTCAAATATTTCTCGAGCACTCATCTTGTCAACTACGTTCATCAAATCTGCATTTCATCCTGGTCTGCTATCTTAGCTTCCCTCTGCTCTCGAACACCCAGGTCTGTCTATAACATCTCGCTCTGGTATAGATCTCGTCGTCACTGACCTGAAATCAAGGCGTTTCTAAGATCCTACGGACACATTTGCACATTTACAATCTTGGGCTTCACAGCTGCATTCACAGTCTACCACTTCTCATCTAGACGAAGCTACAAATTTATCACAATGGCTGTTGCAACGAACTGCGCACACTCGTTTAAGATGATCAAGTCCGACAGTACTCTTGTTCAATGGAGCTGCAACTTGTGCCATTCAGGTCCGCACTGGTGGATCTTCGAGTGCCGATACTGCAAGATCCATACTTGCAGAGCCTGTGTTCACAGTGCTTAAATTTCTCAGTCAAGTTTTGGGTCAGCGCGACTCTGGATCATAAAGGTGTGTCCAATTGTATCTGGCATGATGTCCGGCTAGTCTGCTAGTTGCTGGGTTGTCATTTCAAAGCCTATGAAGCTATGAGCATAAAAGTTGCTAACAATCTCTCCTAGTGTTGATGGTCGGGCTACCTCTCATGATGCTGAACAGCACTGAAGGACAGACAACAGAGCTTCGCCGCTCCCCCTCATCATTTGGACCCGTTCGCTTGATTTATCACATTTCAGCCGGCGAGAGTTGTGACATATCCCTGATATTAGACCGCCAAGAGACTGCATGTCGTAAATGCTGCAGCTGGAAGTTTCTTTAATCTAGAACACCTCGCGAAGTTCCATCACCTTGTCCGGAAGATGTCGGGCATATCACAAAAACAACTGTCACCTCAGCGGTTGATGGAGAAGGATAACTCTGCTGCACCGCCCATGCGACGTGTCAATCCAGCGCTGGCCGCACTGCTGACTGTTGTTTCAGCTCCTCGGGTTCTTTGCCTATTATGTCCGAGGGACGACAAAGGCGGTTTTCATCATCTACGGTTGAGTCCTGAACACATGCTGGGGGCTATAGAGGTCTGGGGTGTGCCTGGCTTTATTTGCGTTGATTTTCCTACTGTTACCCTCGTTTCAGATATTTGCGGGCTCAAGTCCCCAGTGGCGTTCCATATTAGAAGTCAAATCGTTGCGCAAGCTCTGGACAAACACAAAAAAAAAAAAGGAACAGAGACGGGAAGGAAAAGTTTTAGTTTTGATAAGGGTTCTCTAGGTAATAGAAAATCGGTGCTTCTGTTTGTTATTCCTACTAAGAAAAAACTGGAATTTCTCACTCTTGAGCTTCCCGTTTTTGTTTGATGTATGTCTCGGCGCATGATCTGTTGGTAACAGGTAGAATACGTTCCACAACGCAATTTGCATGGCTTCGAGAAGCTAGGGACCCTGTTTCACTCTACTACTCAAATATATTCATCACCACAGTCAGTGGGCTTGGAAGAGTCAGAATGTGTATGATACGCGTACAATCTTCGATGTAACTGACAGGATAGAGGAGGGTGAAAGGTTCCATGCATCTACAACTACAGACCGGTCAGTCCGCATGACGCATGCAACGAGGATCCCCAAACGTGTCATCAGAAAGCAATAATACAACGTCTCCTCATATATATTGATACGCTGCTTATATTTGACCTGGCGACCATATAGACGGGATGACTTTATTTATCCGGATAACGTAATCTTAGTTGAGGCTAACTCGTCGTCACCCAGCACACGTGGCAACACTAGTCCGTCTGCCGATGGTCGTCGGACAAGCAAGGTAAGGTAAGGGTGCCCAAAATTCCTGTGGTGTAACGGCATATAAATCTGTGTTTTCACCGCATGCGCTCACCTGTAAGGGCCCGTCGTTATCCCGGGACGGCACGGCTGTTGCCACTAAACTGTGCCAAAGCTCTCGATGCTGGGCTGACCCCGGTCGTGTCTATATATAGCGAAGCGCGCGTGTGTTTGCCGCAATTTTAGCAAGGATCATAGTAATCATAGTAACTGAGAGAACGAAACATGGACCTTAAGGGTTGTTGGATTGGTCAGGGGCGAGCATAGGGCCATTGAGAGTCTTTGCAAGGCGAGATCCAAGGTCACTGTGCGTGTGTTTGTATCAAAGTGCCTATTGCAGACGAGCTTGGGCATATATGGGGATGACGGACAACGATGATGTAGATACTTCCCTAACCCACCCAATACATGAGGTCCCTGACCAAACGGTCGGCAATCTGCTTTTCGTTGGTTTCGCGAGTGTACCACGACACGGAACAGTCAGCCTCACCTCGCTTCACCTCGCCCTCCTCCCGGGCATGCTCCCGTCTGGCCAAACAATCTACCGAAGCAATCTGACAGATGATATGCAGCCGGGATCACTGTGGAGTTGACGGGAACCGGCAGCTATGCGTTGCGCCATGTACATCGTAACACAGATCGGAGAGGGATGTCCGGGATTGGAGAGCAGACCTTGATTTTGCAACTTTATTCCCTCTGTACATAAATACCTGTTTCTATGTAAACGTCATGGGACGCCGCTGCGAAGCGAAGAGGGGAGCGCTAGGTTACTCCGATGCTGTCTTGTTCCATGACACGTACGTAGTATAGCCGTCGTCTCTCTCGTTTCTCCCTAATACGACCTTCGTGTTTCCACCTACCGTGGAAAGGAAATTCCATTGCCCGAATGATTGATCGATACGCTGGCCGTGGTCCTTACTGTTATTTCTCTCCCAGTTTCGCCTAGCACCGGCTCAATAGTTCGGCCAAGCCCAACTGTCCCGATAGTCGAGCCGTTTTGTGACATGTATTTCATCACCCACGGCAATCTCAACAACGCCATCATCACTCTGGCTCTCCCTTGGAGCTAGAAAAGCATACCTGCCAAAGATGGGGGACCACTTGTTCCCGACGTCGACTCTACGATCGCGCATCAGTTTTTTCAGAACGATCCCCGGCTCGCCCTCCGACGGCCGTCCCATGTCATAATCGATATTAATCGAGATGCAACGCCCGCAATTAGCCGTGAGAGCGAGGCGATGCTCTTCACCGGTGCTGCGGGCAATAGTAAGCTCGGCCCAGTAATCCTCCTCCCACGCGTTAAGCTCCTCTTTCTCTGGGGCTTGTGAGTCTTCATCCACGACAATATTCGGCCGGAACCGTCGCATGTCCATCTCTTCGCCGTCAGGCAGTCTATTGCTGACGTCGCGCAGCGAGGCCTTGGACGTCACGAGGAAGGGCGCTACTTCGTTAAAGGTGAGCTGCTCTGACCCGTCATCCCTATTCCCGTCCCCGCCCCCCACGCCGGGCACGTATGCCGCGATGCTTGATAACCAACCACCGCGTTGTTGTCGCTGTTGCCGCCATAGGTGATGTTCGCTTGGCCGGTGTGCGAGTACCTCCCGCCCCCTGTCACCGATATACACTAGTTTGACATCGTATCCAAAACAAGCCGTGAACCATGCATCGTAAGGGTCTCCCATACAATACGACACGGTAGGGCTGCTGCCCAGCGATACATCTACGGTGTCGCGTTCTTCGAGCTTGGGAAACAATGGCACGCGCAATGCCGTGTGCTGCTCGGGGACGACGGGTGTGAAGATCGGCGGCTCCGGGACGTGGTATGTTACCACGATCTCGTCACCATCTAGCCGTTGATGGAAGAGCGCGCATTCTGGAAAATACGGGATCTGAATGTTCTTGTATTTCCCATCCGGCTGCACCTTAAGGAGCATAAAGCGCCGGTCATGTTCAACGCTCTCACGACACAGTCGCGTGCGCGAGACTGAGAGCGGTGCCAGGGATTTGATGGGATAGATGTATAGCTAAATTGTCTACATGTGAGATTATGGAGAGAGTGTGCGTAGTTGCAGTCTTTTGATAATGCGATGAGCTGCTTGAGTATTCACTGCTCGGCGGGGTTGATGATGAGGGGATAAATGAGGGGAGAATCGAAGCGGTTCTGACATACCTCCGTGATTTTCATCTTGAGTTAGCGTTGTCAATAAATATACAATCTAAAAAAATGATCCAGAAAACTAAGTCACGTTCTCCGTGCCTGTGTCTCTAATATAATATCCTTTTTTTTGTGATTTTTATGTGTAGAGAGAAAGGAAGTGAAGTCACATAGGAGTGGGTTCACTGTTATCCAATGCCAGTCTTCAACTGGAGTGCTTGCAGCAACTTCCCGATCGAGAAGGGATTAGCACTGCGTTAAGAAGCAGTGTATATTGCTAATATCACGATCCCGCAACGGCGGAAAAGCTAAACAGGCAGGTTGGATAGTGTAGACTCGGTAACGTTTCCTGGGACAAAATTGGGTATAGAGAGTATCGAAATTGAAAGAAAATCCCTTGCTCATTCAGACGGAGAAGAGGCGCTTCATCTTTGCGAAGGATCTAGTCCGCTAATCAAGGACGCCCCCGCAACTCGGCGTAAACAACATTATTGGATGTCGACTTTGGACTGACAAATATACATTAGAATGGGGTATGGAGTGGAAAAGAGCAAATTGATTCGAGCGCCTAAATGTTGATGTCGCTTGCTTATCTCATCACTCTATCATTGAATGACTAATTTTTGTGATTATATATCCTCTGTTCAACAGGCTTCTTAGTAGACAAGTAGATGTCTTAAAACTTGTTGTCCACATATGAGCTTTTCCAAATGGTCTCGATCCTTCGCTCACACTCCTTCGGGGCAGATAGAGCGTGTTTGAGCAGATGATAATAAAGTTACCATGTGCAATAGATCTGCAAGGACATAGGAAGCGCACCCAAGCTTAAGTTTATATGAATCTGATACTTTAGTTTAGAAAATCAGTCGTCGTTATAAAGTAACGATTTAATCCTGGTAATGGCATATGCAATCAGTGAATGCACGTGAATCTCCTTGAATATGAGAATGAACCAATAATAGTTTACATAGATTTATTTTCGCTGCGATGATGGGTATCAGACGTAACGAATATGCCTGATAGATATACTTACCTATAGACCGCGGTCTATGTTTAACAGTTTCCAGAGAGTTCAAAATGCCATGAAACTTGTGACATATGACACCAAGCTCGAGTTGTCTAACCCGGATGACAGGAATTTTGCAGGCTTTGCAAAGTACTCGTTGCTATGCCCATATTGTCTATCGCTACAAGATCTTGTTGTCTTCTAGTCTTTTCCTCCGCATTCGTAGAGCCGACATACTATTTAGTCATGTGTCCTTAGCAACTGCGCAAGAAATCGTACCGAGAAACCGAATGCCACCTTAAGTGTTTCTCTTAAGTGTATGTACTAAAGCAGCCCTTGTTGCATAAGAAGAAAACTGTGAATTCATATCGCTGACCACGTTGAACTGAGGACGGACCATTCTTTTGGCATTTGCATGGTAGACGCAGGGTACGATACTACGGAATATACTTAGTACTAACGCGTGTTGATCTGGTATTGCTTTGAAAGAGGAAGATAGAGATAGTGGGCGGCTCGATCGCTTCCCAATGAAATAACAACTAACCAGTATCAGATAACATTTCAGGTTCATCTTCGTATTGACCGTGTTTGTTCAGTCAAATGAAGATGGATCAGGCGACCTCTTAGCAAAGAGCGCAGCATCGGTCGGCATAGTATAGCGTACAACACAGTTGTAGTATGCTGCACAATGGATGTCACAATGGCTAGAGTACTAGGGCTTGGAAGGGTATTCAATATTGCAAATCTTCTTGGGCGTTAAGGAGGCCTAGAGATCTAAGTTCCTCTCTCGAGCCCAAGCGGCGAATCTAGGTTTTTATACACGAATGGCTCTGCTCTCGCTGGCCCAGATCATTCTAGATCATTCAGGTCTATATTGCTATTATCATATTTGCTTAAGCCCACGATAACAGTAAACATGATATCTAAGAAAAGGCACGGGTACGCTCTGCAGATGAATTACATGATATCGCCGACCAGACCCTGGTATACGGGTAGTTGCATTCCCCTACCTAGGGCCAGTCCATGCGACAATGAACGAGGATCGCCTCGTCATCGAGTGGAAGACACCGAACAATGCATCAGTGTTATAGTAGGGACCTGGTCCGTACGATGACTCCGACCAATGATGATCAATCCTTTCTCGAACATATCGGGGTACTAAATTGATATCGCTGTGAATAGCCTCTTCTATTATCAGAAGATAATTTGCAGGGCCTTGAAAATACAATATCATTCGGGTTCATGGCAAGCCATATAAGTGTTCAGGACTTTTTCGCTCTCCCAGTTTCAAGAACTGAAATACCGTACTTAAATGACGCATCATGCTGAGTACTAGATTTACTCAGCGTTGAATATTGATCGGTCCTCACGGCCTACGCATACCGTAGCTTCTATATGAAGGTACATGATTAGCCGAACATTCTTCTATAATTCAAGGTAGCAAAAATTAAGAAAGGTGCCGCCAAAAAGAATTACGCGTGATCGCTCGACCATAGACCACAAGTAGAATTGCGAGTGACTATACCATTTATCACAAACAACAAGACATGTAAGAAGGGAGACACAGTTACCCATACATTTGCTACGGCTTCAAGTTTGTGAGGCTTCTCCCTAGTTAGGGGAAAAGACGGGATTTGGCTAATGGGACCAAGCATCGAATTCGGGCCGAATAACGATTTGAATCTGCTTGATGCTGCATACAGCTTGAACCTGTTGCACTGCACGAGGCAAAAAAATGCGTAGAGTCTGATTTCACCATCCTGCAAAGTAGTATTGATGGTGTAATGAATCGTTCGGTACTCGTATTCCCGGAGTTCGTTTTCGTACTATCTGTACACGAACTCACGTCCGCGACCCCTCTAAACATCTAGAAAATTCAACACCCAGGAAGGCCACCCTCACGCGAAGTATCTCCAGTGATTATGAGAGTAAAACTCTCGGGGATCCAACGGAGTACGGAATAGGCCCTCTCCGCTCAACCACAACGTCTTGGTCAAAACGATTGATTTCCGATATTCAGCTGAGCCCGTCTTCCATGAAACGTAGCATTGTAAACGTCCGTATTGCGTAGCGGATGACGTTGGAGATGCTGTATGAGAGGGGAGGCCGAAAGATTCTGGTGAATTATTCATCTTTGACGCAATGATTTAGTATCGGAAATACTGCAGATAGTTAGACCAGAGATGGACATTCGTCAAGCCGCTGATGCCCAACTCGTAGGCAGCTAATGCGTCTAAACCCTATCGATGGACGATACTTCATGTGACTAGAGAACCTCTATTCTTGAAGTTACCCGTCGTCCGATTCTTACTAGTGTACGACTGGTAGCTCGTGACTAGGAACCTGGTCCCAGGAATGCGGGTGGTTATGCGGGGAACCATGCGGGGACAGGGAAGATGGTTCCCATCTCGAATCTCTTCCCGAAATAAAAAATCTTGCTTCATCTCATAATTACCCTATCAGAGATCTGGCGTCCGCTCACGCGCATCTTCATTTGGGCAGCTGCGGGGAATATGCCTTGTTGGAGGTGGCAAAAATCATGGCGATGCTTGGTATATCACGTCTTCACGGGAGCAAGCCAATGAATATCATCGTCACATTATTTCCACTGCGCTGTGCCGCGAAGACGAATGCAAGAGCAAAAAGAAGGCCCGTCTCGTGTTGCTCGCATTCCGAGAGTGGGACGAAGTAAGGCTTCAGTTCAGCGCAATGACGTGCAGATGTCTGACGCTCGTGGGACTTTGCGAGCACATGCAACCGCCGATCTTCTGGGTATCAGCCTATCGGCTGAGGCCTCGTGGCGGCAGGGCCTCACATGGACAATGCGTTTTAGGCCCGCATTGGAAGGCAACGATATAGCTCAACACCAAGATTTCTTCGAGAATGCGATCAAGCAGCCCTACCATTGTCACCTCGCTCGGGGATTTGGTCCAAGTTCACTTACCCACGCGATAGGTGCTGACATAGCACAGCGCCGCTCAATGACGGGGGTAGTCCTTCTTTGAGACTTCGATGTAACACACTTCTCGATACCTCTCGAGGGAATGAGAGCCATCGTCGTCACGTTGCCCAAGCCTGAAGCCAAAGCCAAGATCGCGACTCAAACTCTGTTGTACCACAACAATGCTGCAGATAGCGCCCGATAATACTCGCGGCTAAGGCCAGGAACAAAACACGATGTTTGGTAGCCGCAATCGTTTTACCCATATGCTTGTATCAGCGCGGCAAAAGCATTGTACGGGCGGTAAGAAAAATGATTTCCGGCGTCCATCATCTGCCTATCATTGGCTGATCGGGGGTAGCTCAAGCTCTCAACTGCCGCGCGCGCTCAGTGCATCCCTGAGTGGAGCGAATCTGGCGGACGCCATCTACAGATCTAGACTTGCGCTAACTTGATACAGCCGTTTCGGGATGCTCTAGTCTGATTTAAGGCATCTCTCACTTACCAGAAATAGAATGGCTGTATCTTGCATGCTCTGTCTTTATGGTTATGTTCCAATGACGAGTCGAAAAAAAGTTTAATACTTTTAATTTTTAAGGATGATGCGCTCATGACTTACACACTATTAAGATTAATAATGAAGACTCGGATGGATTGGAGGTTTTTAACCAGCCGATATCATTATCGGACCCCAAGCCCCTTTTCCTAATTTTCCCTTAGGATCTCCGTGCCAGGGTACGATTTATGGACAGCCAAGACCCAGCATAAGTGCAATCTCATTCTGAAACGACACCCAAGCCCTATCAGGACGCTTGACAGCTCCAGGGGAGCTAAATAAATCTTAACTTGGCAAATATATGTTTGCTGGCTCTCCCTATTTTGTAAGTGCAGTGCTAGGACTGGATGATGTGGCACCTGGCACGACAAACAGCTGTACAGCCAGCTATCTCGCTGTCACTAGACGACTAACACCAACTAGTTCCCAAATGCCGCGCCGATCATCTTCCAAAATTTTCACTTCTTCCTGCCGAACGTGAAAAACAACGTTGCTTGATCTCTCACGCGGGTCGTGTGCATATGTCGGCAACCCAACTGCTCGCTACTGAACAAGGCCATATGACTTCTCGACCCCACACACAGCAACTTCCGAGTCCTGAATGTTGTTTTCCAGTACGTAAGGCACCTACTTACCTTGTGTATCGACATATCGGTATTGCTTGAGAGGGGGAGGCTCAGCATCGACTGGGGGAAGGCCTGTTTGACACAGCCAACGCCTTCTTAACTGTCCTTAATATATATGGAGGCATCCATCCATCGACTACAAGAAATATTACACTCGTTTCGCTTAGCATAGCACCACACGGAAGCACATCTTTTCCATATCTAACTCCCGGGCCGGACCCCTCAACATCTTAAGATTTCGACCCACGCTACAGAATTGATCGTCATTCCCATTTATTTGTCTTTCTTATCAACCATCGATATGGTTTCTTCATCCTTCGTCGGTGGCCTGGCCGCGAGGGCCGTTTTTTATATGTCCTCTCACAACACCTTCAACACTCAAGCTGCCTACGATGCCAATTCAGTCACCGCCATTCACACTCTCCAGACTTGGTATAATCAGGGCACTGGCTTGTGGGACAGTACAGGCTGGTGGAACTCGGCCAACTGTTTAACTGTTCTTGCCGATTATGCCGTCCAGAACCCTAATTCGGCCTCCTCACTCGGTATTCCCAATATCATACAGAATACATACGAACAAGCGCAGAAAACCACTGTTCAAGCTGTCAAGGCCCTTAGCGCTGTGGGCCTTCCCATCTCGACGTACACGAGGGTATCAAAACGCTCAGATATCGCCAAGAGAGGGTTTGAAAACTTTCTCAATGATTATTACGATGATGAAGGCTGGTGGGCACTCGCTAGTAAGTAATCCTGGTGTCCCAATCCTCCCCTGAGCTATACCTTCCAGTTGAAGGAGACAATGTCCTGTATCGTCTTCATACACAGATTCATGCCAGTGCTAATTCGAGACATCGCAGTGATTCGTGCCCATGATGTTGGGGTATTTGGTTTGGGCGACCAAAAATACCTTGAAGCAGCAATGGAAATATTTGAAGATATGAAGGGTGGTGCCTCCAAGTGTGGCGGTATCTACTGGAGCAAAGTCGGCACCTACACAAACGCCATCGCCAACGAGCTCTATCTCAAAGTAGCCGCTTCTCTAGCCAATCGAGTTCCCGATAAAAAGCAATATTACCTCGATATCGCCAACCGCGAATGGGCTTGGTTCAAGGGCAGTGGCTTGATCAACGGGGATAACCTTATTAATGACGGCCTCGATGACTCGTGCAAGAACAACGGCATGGCCACCTGGACATACAACCAAGGAGTCATATTAGGAGCGTTGGTAGAATTGTCCAAAGCGAGCGGTGATAAGTCTTTACTTACCGAGGCCTCGAATATTGCCACTGCTGCTATCGTCCATTTGACCCGAGATGGCATTTTGTACGAGGGCTGTGAGCCGGACTGCGGCGCAGATGGTGTACAGTTCAAGGGTGTATTCATGCGCAACTTGATTACCCTGCAGCAGGCAGCCCCTCAAGACGCGTTCAAGAACTTTCTACTCAAAAACGCGGACGCGATATGGGCCAACGATCGGAACAGTCAAAACCAGCTGGGGCCTACGTGGAATGGGCCATTTGCGACCGCAAGCGCTGGCACACAGAGCTCGGCCATGGACGCCCTTATAGCCGCTATTGCTGTCGCCTAGACATCGATTCACTTTCATTATTTCTCAGTACTTTTTCTTCCTATGATACCACGGGGTTCCCCAAGATTGGATAGGCGGCGGAGGCTAGGTCGGCGTTCATATACAGAGCCGTATCATATTGCATTTTATGGTCACAACGCTTCGGGGTCACAATATACAGTAATTCTCGATAATCATAGTCCTGAATATAATATTTCGTACATAATTCTCACGTATGAGTGGCTCCGCGAATCGGCAATGTGATTTAAATTTTCCCAATTCATGCCTGTTACCGCTGTTGAACTCAAATATTCGTTCCCTCCCTAGAATCTCCGCTCTAAGCTGCCGAAGTTACAATAGTCAGGTTTAATATTCTCCGCATAATCGTTCCGGAACCCCAACATCTTCATCGGAGAAAATCCACCGTATAGGTAGATCGACGCAGCTCCACCTAGCATCCCGCGCATGCATATATATCCTTTGAAATTTCCCGTAAGAGCGTAGAGGGGTTAGGACTTACCACCACATAGCCGCGTGTCGGAGATCCGCCGTTGTATTGTTTGTCCCTCAATTGCAGTCGGCACTTGGTTGAATTACGTACATAAGTGCGTGCGTTCCTGCATGCAGCCCCTTGTTGCACGCGACGACCTATGATTCGTTCATGATTGCATGGCATCTTTAGCCGCCCTGTCCCTGAGTCTTCCCGTCGCGTTGTAAGGTACCTTACCCAGTACACCCCAGTATCAATTTACTTCTTGCACGGGGCCTTTATATATTTTCCGGCTATAAACATACCCCTCCGAGCATTATATCGCTAGGTAGCAGAACAATCATCATCCCATATTCTTGTTAGACTAAAGTAAGCTGAGTAATTCACACGAGCTGACAGGCGCTCTGCAGTTTGTTGCCGCCCTCTTTCCAATATATATGTGTTGCTCAAACTAAGAATCAATTGTAACAGCTAACGATCAACCAGTCGTGAACATCCTCATCCCAAGATCCTTAATTAGTCTAGGGTTGGATGCCCAGAAGATATGTTTGTGCGAAACAATTATACCGGATAACAGCATATACATATGGAAAATGTAGGTATATGTACATATCAACTACGTGGAGTTAGATGCAGGTGCACTCTACCACCTACCCTCATGCAGTGCTTCAATTATACACCGGAATCTAGCGGTCTATCAGCGCACTGTCATCTGGTAAAGCCGTAGCTAATTGATCATATTTGGTTCTTATCACGTGAATGCTTCGGGGTTTTTCCTTACGTCGGTGCCTAAAACACCAACTGCATGTGGTAAACACAGAATATCTGCGGGGCTTTACGCTACTACGGAGCTCATCCCAGAGGCATCTGCTTCGTTGGCATTCAAGAAAAGATAAGAAAAGAAAAGAAAAGAGGTCACGAGGTAAGGGCTCTGGCTCGATATTCAAGAGATGGATGCTCTAGACGAACGAGACGTGTTCATTCAGAAACATGCAACCGACTTCATTGCCGACTTTGACCGCTCGTTAGGTCCGTTCTTAAGAAAGCCTAACAATCAACTCAGGCGCCGTGTTCGTTCCAGAGAGACTTCGAGGTTGATTTCCAGTGTAGGTGGCCTCGGACTTCCATATGATTTTGTTCGTAAAAGAAACTGACGTCGGCGCTTCCAAGATACTCGAACACTTTCAGGAACTACCCCAGCTACTTGATCCTCATCTTCCGAGATGGCTTCCGATCTTAGCAAACGCTTATTTGGAGTGCTTGCAAGACCGCAGAAGGTCAAGTAGATTGTCGACAAGATCTCAGTTGCTGTATCCCAGTGCAAATGCAATCTGTAGGATAATCTATACATTTTGCAAGGTCAGAGGGGAGAAAGTGATAGTGCGATTTCTCAACGTCGAAAACAAATATCTTGAGCTTCTGCTGCAAGCAATCGAAGACTCTGAGCGAAACATCAATGCTGACCCGAATACGGACCTGGTTAACCCCTGGACATGGCATGAGAGATACGTGGTCCTCATCTGGCTGTCACAGTTATTCTTCGCACCCTTTGATCTATCTACCATCTCCTCGGGCAATGCAGATGAATTTGAACAACCAACTGTGGCAGATTTTCAGTGGCCGCAGCAGGTGCCTCGCATTGTCTTGAGAGTTATCCCTCTGGCTATACGCTATCTCGCATCCCCTGGGAAAGAGCGGGACGGGGCTAAAGCGCTCTTGGTTCGCCTGGCTATGCGAAAGGATATGCAAGAAATGGGCGTGCTGAATGCTCTCGTGCAGTGGGCATTATCTTCACTGAATTCTGTGAGAGACGAAGCCATGAGTTCTTCGTATTATCACATAGGGAGCCTGTCATTTCTGGCAGGAGTCTTACGTGCTGCAGAAGATACATCCATTGTAGATGAACACCTGTCTACTATCTTCTATGCTATACAAGCGATTGCTGCAGAAGAGAATGACATCTATAAAGCTATAAACGGGTCTGCCCTTGCACGAAAAATGATGATCAAGGCCACTCGCTCGATTATTGCGATAGTTCTGCGCAAGTCTCGACGGGGCATATCTGACACTGAGATGATAGAGATTACCATTGGGTATTTGCTCGAGCGCCTTGCAGATAATGATACGCCAGTCAGGCTCGCTGCTAGCAAAGCATTGAGTATTGTAACTCTCAAGTTGGATCCCGACATGGCCTCGCAAGTCATCGAAGCCGTTATCGAGTCTCTGAACCGCAATGTCCTCTGGGTCAAAAAAGAGGCAGATCCAAATGGCCTAACTGTCAGGGATCTTACTGCCGTTGACCCCTTAGAATGGCACGGCCTTATGCTCACGTTGTCCCATCTTCTCTACAGACGATCACCACCCCCCGAGAATCTGTCAGATATCATTCATGCGCTACTCATAGGCCTCTCCTTCGAGAAGCGTACCCCGTCCGGTGGCTCAATAGGCACCAATGTTAGAGATGCTTCTTGCTTTGGAATTTGGGCGCTAGCTCGTCGTTACAGTACTGCAGAATTACTGAAAGTTGAGACTCAGTCTGTTCTCATAGCTAGAGGACATGATCCTGCGGCATCGATTTTGCAAGTCATTGCGACCGAACTGGTGGTCACTGCATCACTGGATCCAGCCGGCAATATTCGGCGAGGCTCATCAGCTGCTTTACAGGAATTGATCGGCCGCCATCCCGACATTATAGAAGCAGGCATCTCTGTGGTTCAAACTGTAGATTACCACGCAGTCGCCTTACGTTCTAGAGCAATCCACGAGGTGGCCCTACAAGCCACTAGGCTGTCGCCTCATTACGGGCGTGCTCTTTTGGAGGCGACGTTGGGCTGGCGAGGTATCGGGGATATGGACGCAGGTGCTCGAAGAGTTGCTGCTGCCTCTTT
The DNA here is from genome assembly GCA_022385715.1 of Xylaria cubensis. Taxonomy (NCBI): domain Eukaryota; kingdom Fungi; phylum Ascomycota; class Sordariomycetes; order Xylariales; family Xylariaceae; genus Xylaria; species Xylaria cubensis. Next base: position 29,111 of record MU279103.1, on the reverse strand, counting down.
TGGAACCTTGACAGCAGAATTAAGTCGAAGGGCATCAGTCAACACCTTTGAGAACCTGGCTTTCTCGATTAAATTAATTATGTCTCGTATCGAAGGTTTGCAGGTACGAGAGGTGGAAAAGCGCCATGGCCTCCTACTGAGCCTTGCAGCGATTTTCGACTCCGTTCCGAGTTTCATCGAAGAAAGCGCACTCAAAGAACAAGCCGGTTTGCTGCCCATCTCAGAAGTATGCAATGGACTCAAGATAATCCTACAAGAATCGAACGATAAAAAATTCCGCAAACCGGAGTTGATAGCAGAAGCAAACAGCACGCTGATTGTCTCTGCCTTGCCTATATTACTATTGAATCTCTCTAACAATGCTCAGCAGTTGAGGGCATTCATACAACCGGGTTCTGCTACCGTCAGTGACGCGAACTGGCGTCTTTTGTTGAAATTACTCGAAGTCGTCGATGACGTTCAAACTCACCAACCAATATTTTTCGCAGATCTCCTCCAAATCGCGGAAAGTTGTGTAAATGAGTACCTTGATAGGAATGAAACTGAAGTTATACAACATGCTTCCGAAGCCGCCCTTCTTCTCTTAGTCTTATCAAAACCCAGACGACGAGTTGAAATCATCAAAGATTGGAGCGAAAAGATATGCGCGCCGCGAACACCACGAAAGAGGCATGGAGACGGATATTATCACGCACTTACACGAAGCCTCCCTGTCCTCACCTATCTTGAGGAGACTGGAAATACACACACTGGACAAATCTCAATATCCCAAGTTTTAGCAGAGCGATGGTCAAGGGATGGGGATATCGAGACACATGTAGCGATCATCCAGAGCCTCATCGGCAAAACAGTTCTCAAATTAGAGTCTACCGCATTCCTCCGTTTGATCTCAGAAGGACTCGACGATTACACAACAAACGCGCGAGGCGATATTGGTTCTCATGTTAGGCTAGAGGCAATTAAGGCTACGAAAACCCTCTGGCAAGCCCAGGATGAAAACCGTGAGCTGGTGGTTCGTCTCTTTCCTCAGATTTTGCGTCTGGCAGCTGAGAAACTGGATCGTGTGCGAGCTGAGGCGAAGTCAACGCTGGCAATAATTCTCCATCCGAAGTATGTTCATGAGACGACTGCATATTTCATTTTCGTACTAACACGAGTGCAGTGACTCTGAGAGATTCCAACAGCTATCATTCACCTCAAAAGATTACTTTAGCTTCCTATTTACGCTCCGCGATATAACCCGGCTTAACATCGACGCAAGTGATTCTATCCTCAGTATCGAAGGATGCATGTGCAATTTGCTAGCCGGTCTGGTTACATCAGCAGATACAGGAAACGAAGATCTTGTAATCGAGACACGCGCCGCTCTCGCTGAGCTCTGCGAAACGTCTGACGAAACCTTGCAGCAAGTCTACAGCTCGCTACTTTACAATTTGAAGCTATACACCGGGCAGGATCGGGTGCTGGTGCCCACTCTGGAAATTATAGCATATTTGTTCCACGTCGGGTTGTTGCAACGGTGCTATAACATTCAGAGCCTTGCTGGAGCAAATGTTGTTAGTACAACTAATGAAAGCGCACTCCACCCAGGCCTCAAACAACTTTGCCTCCTCGTGCAGAAGGCGGCCTATAAAACTGGCAACGTCCGTAAGTTAGAGGCGTGTATCAAAGTCTACGGTGCTATAGCCGCGGTTGAAACCGAACCCACGACAACAGAAATAGCCATCAGAACAGCAATGGATATACGCAAGGGTGGCAACGGTAACGAAATTGGCGGTACGGGCGGTAATGTCGATGTTGCCGGCCGGCTGGACACGGCGGAGACACCAGATCTGAAACTAGCGCAAGATAGGCAGGAAGAAGGGGCCGCGGAGTCTAGAAAGCGTCTCGGCGCTTTACTTCTTCATCCGTGGCCTAGAGTTAGAAGCATGGTCGTCGACGAGCTGTGGAATCTGCTGGCGTCGAGACAGAGCCGCGAGGGAAAAGAGGGGGAAATGAAGATGCTCCTCGGGGTCGACTGGGGTAAGGCCGATAAGACGCATATTCGGAAGATTGTGAAGGAGCTTGGTTTGGAATAGGAGCTTCGCTGGAGTAGTATAATTCCTCTTTAGCACACCTAGCAGCAGCAACTGAATCAAGGAATTGTATGTGACCGAGAGCGAAGGTTACTGCTTTGGGATTGGATGAACTTCCAGGTATAAACGAATTGGTTACTTGTTTGGTGGTGATGTGAGCTAACGTCTTAGTAAATCGTCCTCCCACGTGGCATTGGGATTCTAAGCTAATGAAGTTTCGATATTAGTCTAGTTCGGCTCGACTTGCTCAAAATATCAAGATAGACTGACACAACACAAGTTCGAAATCGAATGAGAACAGGAGGATCTAGAGGATAACGTATCACGCTTGGACTGATAAAGATTGGTTCATTTACTAATCCTTACCCAGCTTACCAGTAGTTGAAATATGGCAAATGCCGTTGGCTGGAACCGTTATGTCAACCTGGTACAACTATCCGAGAGTGGGACTTCTTAATTGGCTTCTCTTATCACAGATTTGAATCCTGGTACGAATCGTACAGTTCACCCAAGAAGACCCTGGTCAGAGCCAGTGCAAATGAAAGTTTCACACCTAAAACAGCTCAATACTTTGTTTTCGGTGCAGTAACTGCGTAAAACAACAAATAAAATTTTTAAAAAATATTTTTTAGAATTAAAACCCGACAAATTATGTACCTATAAAATTTTTGATTGTGAACAGCATTGTTGGTCGTGTTATCGGGTATTGAAGTAGGAGGGCCTATATGGGTGTGCAACTTTCATTTGCACCCGCTCTGCCCTGGTTTTGGACACGCAGAACTCAGGTCACCCTATCGAACTGTGCCTTGTTATGTACGTTACGGCCAAAATAGCCGTGGAATTACAGTACAGCCACCGCAGATAATCCGAAAAGCTTGGGATTCTGGGCAATGTCAGTAGCAAATCCTTGAGCACAAGCTCGAAGATTCGTACCACCGTCTCTGCAAACGGCCATGTCTAAAAATGGGGGCATTCCCTGTAGACACATACTTCGCACACTAGTACTAACGTGGTGATATAACGTGGGCTAAATTACTGTAAGCAGTCTAAGTAGAGTGGTGCACATAGGTATTGTTTCAGCAGGCTACAACGAATCGACATTAAGTGATAGGCGCGCGCAATGCTTCGAAGCAGCACCATACACTTGAGAAGTAGATTATTAAGTATAGCGCATAATCCTGTGGGAAAGTGAATGAAGGCGCAACTTAGTTTCAGGGCTAACAAGCAGCGAACGCGTGGCAGCATGTAGTAATAAATCGATTGCTCAGTTAAATCACTTCTCTTCCTTCTTTCGCCGATCGTCAACTAGACAGCTATGTAGGTGAGGAATATAAACATAGTAACACTAGTAATCGTGCATCAATGCATATTTATACCTACAGGTAGTGATAACGTTTGATCCCTCTGTTATACAATCAATGCCCAGACCAGTTAAGCGGCGCAGATCAGGAACAGGGTAGGTATCATTTGATTCGAGCAAAGTCGGACATATAGGATTTCGAGTAGGAAGGAGTCCTGGCACGTTTATCGAGGTGTTGCACCAAGACGAAGTTGATAGATAAGGAGACCAGCTAATAAAATAAATACTTGCAGTGTAAAACATCAACACAGAATACGTATACCTAATATGTAGGTCTGGGCAATAGCCTATGATGTGCTAATCCGGGGAAGCACCGGGGGGTGTGGTGGGCTCGGTTGACTAGATGAAGGATAGGGGCACCAATATTAGAAATGCGAGACAGCTCCTTCAAGAATGGAAGGGCCAATAACGGACACCTAAATAGATGAACAGACCACCTGCTTGTAGAACTGATGACCCGACACTCCGGGCAGATATCGTGCCGAAGTGGTATACAGATAGTGGGCTGGTAACACTTTCTGATTAGGTCTCGGCGTTTTCCCGACTGACATGTGCAATGTTGATGAACCAGATCACCAATGGCATGGCTGTTAGGAGGTAGCTGAAGTCTACTCACGCTGGGTTATTCGTACCCTCCAGGTGATTGTTGTAAGACGCTCGACAAACATGATCGGAGTTGCGGGGGTTGTAAGTTTACTAAAGTAACGGTGGGGGTGGCAGCTAATGGATGAAGGTGAAGAAATTAGAAATGGTCTTTTGTTGTAAGAAGTAAGAAGTAAGATTTCATTATTTGGACTACAGCATCCGCGCGATGATGATATTACGCGAGAAGGATGGCTTCGCTGGGAGAATTCAACAGCTACGAATACGTGAATGTGGTGGAGCGGTAGTGTAGTTATAAAAATCTCGTGATAGGGACCAAATGACGTCCTCGTGATTCGGGGGTCTGCGCGTAGTAACGTCGAGGCCCGGACTAACTACATAGCTCGGACAAGATTCTCGGCTTCTCGGCTCCTACCCTGGCCTGGGCGAGTTGACCCCCGTGCTGCAGCAAGGGTCGTTATCGACCGCCTTACTCGTGGGGGATGAGTTGTATGTCATGAATACGATCACGGTGACTTGTACTGGTGGCTATCTACAGCAACCAAAAACAGACTAGAAGTCGAGTGGAGAAAACGGCCTATCAACATGTCGACAACCATGACGACGGTTTACTTAGTTATGTATCATGAGACCGGTAGAGTCCGCCCGAATTATTTTGCCGTGGTAGCTACCGCGCTGTTGCTAATGAGTTGTTTAGCGCTATAACTTCGACGCCTGACCAGGTTGGGCTATCGCTCACTAGCTCGATGTCAATCACGAATGGGCGCTGGGAGACGTTGCAGGGCATTTCGGTGACGGAACCCCCCAGTCGTTCCCTTCATTTCTGTTATCTGGCGCCCCTCGGTTTAGCGTATGTCGGGGTAGACCGATGTTGTAAATGGTTGATACGAAAGACAAGGACAAGTCGGGTCTGCTCGATAATACATTCACCACATGATACTCTGTTCCAGTACCTTGGAACCTGTTGAATAGCGTCAAAACCAACGACGGATGGGGGTGATGTCAACCAAACTCCTGTCGCAAGTGGAATGTGATGGCGTAGATCTGGGGTTACCGCAAGGCGCCAGTGAGAGCTGAAGCGTTGCTGACCAGCGACGAAAATCAGTTAATCAATCTATCAGCTGGGATGGTCTGGGCGCTTCTTTTCCGATCCTGTACATCTTAGACGAGTAGACGAGTAGACGAGCACTACGCTATTTGCCGTAATGCTAGAGCATCGCCTGAGAACCGGCCATTGTGGCTTATCATCATCCGCGAATCAAATTCATATCCTGCTGTGGTCCTCATCATGGGAACAGCAATGTACGATACGGAGGGAGAAATAGTTATTGTTGAATCCATTGGATTGATGTGTCGAAGGGTTAGCAAGGACCAGGGTTGAATCAACTACTTAGACATGCCATGTATATCTATATATACTGAGATACAATATATATGTGATGTACTCACATGGAGTGTACATAGTACGTCGTAGCGTATGCGATCAGCACCGGCCGGCAACAAGTCGAGCGAGTCAACGGGGAGCAGAGACAAGTTGGTTCAGCTGTTGAAACGGGGGCGCCTTCGGCTGGGCTCGACCTTGAATAGATGATACAGGCAAGCGAGGTCGAGAGGCATTTTTAGTAGCAGCGTTACTTCGGATTTCTTCTTCCCAAGAGACTTTCTCCCTTCAAGTAACTAGTTGTTCGCCGAGTGTTGGACCAAGATTCACTCAAGAGTCGAAACCTTGGCGTCTCGGTGATAGGTTGTACCCCGTATTCGGTACCTGATTTCTAAGAGCAACTTGCCCACAATGCTTGGCTTCGTTCGGCGCCGTCCAACAGGCAAGTCGCATATCATGCAGCGAATGGGGGTTGGTGTTTTTTTTATTTTAATTTTTTTTTTTTCCCTCACCGCAAGAGATTTAAACCAATCCAAATGCGTGGCAATGATGATGTTGCACAACGCCGAGGTAATTACACATGGTAGGCTGGTAGCTAGCAGCGAGCACGCGGTAGGCTGTAACGCGCGAGATGTGATTTGCAATGCTCGATCGGGGGAATACCCTGCTTACTTTTCCAGCTGTGCCGCAGACAGCGTCTATACGCAGTACTATGTAACTGTAGATACCTACATTCCAACCCGACCCATCGGTACTGCCCGTCGACGACTCTCTGCCAAGTCAAGCCGTTCTTATCTTTTGGTGGGAGAGTGTGCTGGGCAGCGTGAGCAGCATGGGCACTATCATCTACGCCACTAGTATATATATACCGCTACTGTAGTGGGATAACTACTAGCTGTTTTACTAGCGCCAGCTCTCTAGCGTAGCTTGGTAAACGGCGATCTGTGGTAGGTGGTGGAGGTAACTACAGCTAGGTACACGTGCCGTACGCGCCTTATATACCGCGAGCCAATGTAGCGGAACTTACAATGCACAAAAGACCCCGTCCCGATGGATTCAACGATGTGGGGAGCACACCCACCACCCAAGTGCTGCTTTCTGTGTACCTACTTACATAGTCGAACTCTTGGGCGGAACTCGACTCTCTTTCGTCTGTCTCTGTTCTGTGTAAGACAACTGGGGCTGGGTTCGTCATCCTTGGACAATTCGGTCCCCTGCCGCTCTGCCCTGGCCACCATGGCCACCAGAACCCCGGAGGATCGGTACCATGCCCTCCTTCGTTCAGAGACGGTGGCTACCTATCAGAAGCGGTGCGACGTCGTGCTCTATCGGCTTCAGACCCTCTTTGAGACCCTCTCCCGCAACGCTAAAGCACATTACATACTGATAGATATGTACGGTGGTAGACCGCCGCGCAGTAGGCACAAGACTAACACTTAAGACCAAGACCGAGACCAAGACCACACCACCATGGCGGGAGGGTGAATCCCCAATTAACTACTCAATTACCTCTCTCTCACTTCGCCTGGCTCTGCTGCTACCCTCGCATCTCGCTATCCACTCTTGTCTCACCTCGCCCGGCCTCTTGATCGAATTCGAGTTCTAGGTCGAGTTCGAGGCTCGACTCTCAGTCTGCCACTTCTCACTTCTTCTCACTCCTCACTCCCTCACCTGCCACGAACGCTGCTTGGTTGGTGATGCTGGTGTTGCTGTTGCCGGCTTTTTTTACTGGTTCTATTACGACAAGCTCCACCAACTCATCTATATCATGTACAGTTTATCGCTATTACCATTGACGACCCGTGATTGTAGTACAGCCCGTCCGCGAGAGGAAGTCCGCGCTACTACTATTATTATATATGCATATGCATCAGATAAACTCAACACTGCTACTGCCGGTACGGAATCACAGGCCACGCTTTTATCGCAACATCCCAGGAGCAGAGTATATTGGAATTGAGCTTTAGACTGGAACTCGAAAAAATAACTTCCTTGAATCACTCTGTTCACTGCTTGCGCCAACATTTGGCTTTCGGCAACTGCATGCTGCAGCAAGGTAGCGGCGAACCCGGACTATACGCCGTAGTAACAGCCGACACCGAGTCTGCGGCCCCCCGGGGACGACTACGAACCCCCCGCTCGTCCCTCTGCGGAGGTTGACGGGCGTGGCCATTGTCGACCAAGTGCATCATGACGTTGTACTCATCGCCGCCGCCTCTGCATTCTGCCGACGATGACAAGCCCACCCTTCTTGTCTGCTGGTGGATAACTCTCTTCTGCTCTACTATCATCTTTCTGCGCGTTGGCGGCCGTTTCATCCGATCCGAAAAGCTCTTTCGAGAGGACAGGACTGTTATGTTGGCCGTCATCCCTCTCTTCCTTCGCATGGGCTTTCTCCATCTTGTGTTGTTATGGGGGACTAACAACGCCCGGTTTGTCTGGCCATTGACTAAGACGGAGTTGAGTCACAAGTCTATCGCAAGTGGGCTGGTGATAGGGAGCCGCATATTATATGCAGCGACGTAGGTGCTTCTTTTTTTCCCCTTTTTTTTTTTTTTTTTTTGCCATATCAACAATCTCCAACTTTCCACATTGATGTCCTGAACGCCAATATTTGCCGGTTTTTTTCTTTCAAGTTTCTGACGTCCTAAGAGGAAAGCTCTGCCCTGAGCCAAAGTTTCCTGCGGCAGGACCACCAAAAAATTGCTTTAAGTTTGAGGCTGTTCAAAGCTAACTCGCGTTACATAAGGCTCTGGATTCTCAAACTTGCCATACTCGATTTCTTCAAGCGCCTGACGGCTACGTTTTGGCGACGGACCCACGATGTCACCCTGAATATCATTCGTTGCATATTGGTTGTTACGTTTATAGCCGTGTTCATTGCCAATCTGGCTGAATGTCAACCATTTAATCACTATTGGCAGGTTTTACCTGATCCCGGTGGCCAATGTCGCCAAGGCTACGTCCAAATTATCACAATGTCCACTGCCAACATTATGACCGACCTTGTCCTGGTTATCTTCCCTGTGCCCATCATCTTGACCAGCCATATGGGCCCGAAAAAGAAGTTTCAACTCACTTTGCTATTTGGCTTAAGCTTAGGTCCGATCGGTACCACAATCTATCGAGTGATTTATGTTTTTCGTACGCATGGAAGCCAACAGACGCGTTCTCTCCTTGCTTCAGTTGAGCTGCTTTTCGCAACCACGGCGGCAAATGCGTTGGTACTCGGTTCCTTTGTCCGCGATCGAGGTACCAAGAAACCCAAATACAGGGCCGAATCTGTTACTGGTGACTCCCTGGAACGAACCATCTCACGGCGTCCCACGATTCACAGGCATTGGGGCAGCGATGAAGACTTGGTCAGAGATCTGGGCTTGGGCGTTGATCGCAGGTACCGCAATGGAGACGATAGAATATCTTCGAGTTTAGGATTTGGGCCCCCGGCAGTTGCCAGCATGACAAATTGGCAGTTCGACCAAGAGCCAGCGATGAGTGCTGCGCGTAGAGATGATGCTTCACTTCAGCACGATCCGTTGGCCACCTCTAGTCAGAGCAACTCAACAAATACTCCAAGGCGAGTCTCTTTCCTGGATGGAGGAGGAGGCTTGTCGGACGTTGAGATGAGCGACACTACTCTACGAAGTACTCGTGACAGTTTCAATTCAAGCCAGGATCCACTCTCTCCTTATCGTGGAACACCATCACCAACCATGACTGCGAGTGGCTCTGGCTTACGACGGGGCTCCCAAACACTTTTACAGGACTTGGGTGGTCTGTTGCGTTTCCAGTCGAGGCGTGCCACGAGTCCTTCTATCGGGACCGAGTTACAGCCTATACCGCAGCATCCCCATGAGCCAGCTTACGAAATCGACGAATATCGTGGTGGTCCAGTTTTAGTCGACGTTGGTGGCCTGCTCAATTAGCCCAAGATTTTCGTCATGATTCTTCTTAATTTCGTCACCTATATACACTACCACTATACCTCTACCTTAATTCGACCGGCATGAGATGCAATTCATGACGTTGGTGCCGAAATCCACCATGAAGTGTAACATAAATCTACATCTATACGATAACCTGAGCAGACGGGTTGGACAGCAGGCGTCATGATTGGGTTGTTTGCTTTAACCTGGGAATGGGGCTTCGTTTATCAGAACTGGCTTGGAGAGAAAGCCACTGCGGCGTTACTGGTTTCATGGGAGTCGATGACTCAAAAGGATAATGGGTTGACAGTGGCACGGGTTTTTCTCATTACGTTATTCCCCACCGGCGAGAGACGTCGGATTCAAAGATCGAGGGCTTACAGGAGTCACTTGGAAGAGCTGGGGCATGGGACGGGAACGAAACCATAAAAATATTGGAAGGTCATAAATAAGCTGCTTGTACAGCATCAGAGGGTTCATTTTTCGTAATTTTTCCTGTATGTCTACTTAGACCTACCGCCATCGGGTGACGGTATTTCCGTACAGATTCATAGATACCCCAAATAGTATTTACATTCTAGTGTTGACTCATTAACATTACGAGCACCAAAATCGTAGTGAGAATCTTGTTGTAGTGTTTAATAGACATGTTCAGTTGGTCTTTTTGCTCCTTGCCATCATTCTTACCTCGAATCCTCCATGGGAAGACGTAGATTATCAGTATTGCCTACCTAGGTAGTTTGTTTCCTGATTATCTCCGGATGCCTCTTACGCGTAGGTAGGTACTAGCTCGTCTAGAACGAGTGAATAGAGTTTTAGAACCACGAGGCGTCGGAAGGAACCTTCTGAGCCGAAACCTTATTATGTGTATCTGTTGAACTAACATCCCGGAACCTCCGGGATGTTTTCTCTTATTTGTTTCTGACTTGTCTGAGCCGCGCTGGTTAATCGGTTGCTGACTCGGGCTCTGGGACGACCGAGACACGTGGGCCATTGCCACTCATCATCGGTGGCGGCTCACTATTCCCTTCACCATATCCGGAGGCATGTAAACCTAGCGGAACGGATGGCTCGGTGTGGAATATATGTTTGCTATGTTATCTGGCAATAAATGCTTATTTAGTGGTTCTTGAAAAGAGACCAGGTGGACACGTCGTTATTCACTCGCTATGATGCCATGTTTCGCCTTGATCATTCCAAGGCGAGGAAGGCGAACCCGCGCTGAAGTTGACGTCTGTCTCTCGACAGCTCAGCTGATAGGGATTAGACACTTGACAGATTTGAGATATATGAGATAATATCATTGTAAGGCACGCGAGATTCCCAGATCGAGTAGTCAACAGAAGCCCCGAGTCAGCGCTGACTCTGAACTCCTATATATCTTCGGTGGCAAAAGGGGTCTGCGCTGTTTATTTATCCTGGACAGAATGTCAATGTTCCACTATACTTGACGTTTGCACGTTTCTTATGTATTATGCATAGTAGTGGTTTGTTTGAGAAAACGCTCTAGACCCCCGATCTCAAGACATTTCGCAGCCACATGACACCTCTCAACTTACTTAGCATATTAGATCTTAGATGCCAAACAGATAGTTGGGAACTTATAAAAAGAATCTGAGCGCTTCATTGCTGGGAATTAATTACAGATTTGTATCAAGAAGGCTCAACTGGGGTTAAGCCCTATCAAAGCCGTCCCTTGAGCTTTACATACCGATAAACGCCGTCCTGCCGTCGAAAATCCCATTGTCATCCAGGTAGACGCCGTATTCTGCAAATGCTTTTCTGCTGTATGACTCTTTCCTCTACGCTTGGGTATTCGCACCTATTTCTTACACACACAGCCGGTAACTAGCGTAGCGTCCGGCCGTCTCACTGCTACGAATAATCTTGACAATCTGTCCGCGTCGCATGCCGAAGTATTTGGCGACCGGATCACGCTGAAGAATGCGTGGTAGCTGGGTCTCCTTCAGCCGGTAACGCTTGAGCAGTGCCATCTTCTCTTCCCTACTCAGAATGACGTGACGGGGCACAAGCTCGTGGTGGGTGATGTTGATGAGTAAGTCTTCCTCCAGGAACCATTCAATGGTGGTCCACTGGGCGAACTTGGGGATCTCCTTCTTCGCAGCGGAGGAAACGTTGCCGCTCAATATCATCATGCCGGTCCGGTAATGTTCGTGCGAACAGAACTTAGCGAACTTGCGCATGGCCTCAGCGCCGACGCTGGTGTCGTCGTTGAACTCTACCCAGATAGTACCGATGTCTGCCTGCGGCTCGGGATTGCCAGGGGTAGCGGGAGGGGTGTATTTGATGATCATTTCTTTGCTGGGTCGAGCAGAGAACTTCATTCTCTCGCGCCTGTTCACGTTGGCACGCCGCGGCTCTGGTTAGTCAAGGGGCAACCTCTAGGCGGGGCCATGTGTGCTCGGGGGAACACGTACGAGACGGTGCCATCTATGCTTGTGTATTGTGATCTGAATGCATCGAGAGAGATCTTCACCTCGTCCTCTGCTAGTTCATAGCCCTGAGCACACAAGGACATCAGCACCTCTGTTCCCTCCAATCGATCCATTTTGCTGCAAGTCGACATACCCGGTCCTGAACCATTTCATGAGCGGTTCTCCATGCGCGCCAGGCCTTCACTACGCTCCGCTCGTTGGCCTCCGAGTTCATGTTCTCTGCGTCAGCCATGTTGTTGTCGAGGAATGCTATAGCAGCGTCGGGCTCGTTTAATTAGGCGTAATCACGCTAAGCCGTCGTAGCTAGGTGCGGAACGTAGTTGCAAGTGTGTGTGTGTATGCGTTTGCGGTGGGGGTTGCGGCAATGTGCGCGGTGTTGAGACAAGCACGGGCAATGACAATGGTCTCTGGTTCAGCCTTGCTTCACTGACAAAAAATTCCAGCGGTTGTCGCTGGTTGCTAGGGTCCCCACTATAAAAGAAAGGTTGCGGATTGCAACCAGCTGGAGAGGCCCACCGTCGGGACGCCTGGACCACGTTAAAAGACTTGCACCGATTGGTGAATGGGTGTTGAAGCTGGAATTGGAGCAATTGGGTGGTGCTGCACCCCAAATTCCCAAATTCCTGCCAAGACAACCCAAAAAATTTCCATCTACTAGTTAGTAACCATAAACCTAACCTAACCTACGGTACACTACCTAGGCTACATAGTAAGTCGATAAATGAGAACGGGCAGCCTTCTGGACCCTGCGATCTGGCCTTAGGAACTTTGCTCAGGTCGCCGATCCTTCCCCCCCAGATTTATACTTTTTCCCATTGACTCTTATTTTCTCTTCACTAGACACTAGAGTGTAGCGGAATCTACCATTGATGTGGTAGATCTTCCCTCCTCTGTTATTACGCCTTACACTGCATCCGTCGCATCGTTGATTCGATTTTTACCAATCATGGCCGAGACAGCTTCCGCTCCCGCGGCCGCTCCCGCAGCAGCAGCAGCAGAGAAAAAGAGACCTGAGAGGCCCAATGCCGAACTCTTCAATGAGCGTCTGGCCAAGGCCGAGAAGGAGCATCAAGAGACCATGGCCAGATACGTATGTTGCAGTGCCTAAACCCCCGGCCTTGCGCCCTTTCCCCCCTATATTGCGCGTATAAGTAGCAGTTTGCTTACAATCTCATCTAGAATGCTATCAAGGCTAAGGTTGATCTCGCTACCCCAAACAAGAACAAAGATGCTCCCACCCCCACTCAGAAGCGCCGCCAGGAACTGATCGCGGAGGTCAATGATATTCGCAGCAAGCAAGGTGTCGGCAAGAATGCTCGCAACTCCAAGCTCGATCAAATTAAACGTCTCGATGAACAGCTCCGATCCCGCATTGCCGAACAGAAGAGTGCTCGTGGCAAGGTCTCTTTCAAGAATGTCGAGGAGATTGATCGCCAGATCGAGTCTCTTGACAAGGAGGTCAACAGCGGTATGATGAAGCTCGTCGACGAGAAGAAGGCCTTGACCGAGATCTCGAGCCTGCGCAAGCAACGTAAGAACTTCGCCCAATTTGACACTTCGCAGAAGGGCATCGACGACCTCAAAGCCAAGATTAAGGAAATCAAGGACAGCATGGATGACCCCGAGGCCCGTGCCCTCAGTGATCGCTACTCCAAGGTTCAGGCTGAACTAGATTCTCTCAAGGCCGAACAGGACGAGGCCTTCAAGAACCTCAACTCTCTACGCGATGAGCGAAGCAAATTACAAGCTGAGCAACAGGAGAAGTTCCAGGCTATACGTAAGCTGAAGGACGAATATTACACGGCGAAGAAGGCCTTTGGTGAGTACGAGCGTGAGGCCCGACAGAAGGCCCGGGAACGCCAAAAGGCCGAAAGGGAGCGCTTTGACAAGGAGAAGAAGAAGGAGCGCGCTCAGAAGTTGTTGCAGGAGGCTAGCGATCCTGCCTATCTCGAGGAGATCCGTCGCGCCAATAGTTTGCTCCACTTCTTCGACCCATCGTCCACTTCTACCGAGAAAGCACCTCTTCTGGCTGATAGTGGTTTGACTGCTCAAGCTTCCCGCAAAGTAGACGATTCTGGCCTGAAGGGTACCAAGCTGGTGAGAAAGGAGGATCGCGACGATGACTACCTGCCTGCTATCAAGAAAGGAAAGAAAGGCAACAAGAAGTCAGCTCCGGCTGAGAAGAGCGGTTTCAACTGCCCACCATCTGTCATTGACGACTGCAGTTTCCTAGGCATTGATCCTCCGATGGGCGCTACCGACGTTCCGGCTGTCATTGAAAAGGTCAAGGCAAAGCTTGATCACTGGAAGGCCGATCAACAAGCTGAGACGCAACGAGTAGGTCTTCCCAATGTTGTCCATATCGACCATATACGTGCTAACTGTTCTAGAACATCGAGAAGGCGAAGGCAGAAATCGAGAAACTGGAGGCCGAAGAAGCTGCGGAAGCGTCTGGCACCACAACCCCTAACGGTGTCAATGGTGACAAGACCGACGTTAAAGTAGAAGCTGTTACCTCGGAGCTTAAAGATGCTTCTTTGGAAGAGAAGAAGGACTAGAACTCCGACTTCCCCAAATTAGAAATAAAAAATGAGGCAGAGACGAAGGTGGAGAAGGAACCGGCCACTGAAGACAACGATTCTGCGACAGTGGTCTCTTCCTCTGATCTTGTGTCGCAGGGCAATCATAAATCGTCTAGTATTGACACAAACTCTATCCCTGAATCCGATGAGCTAAAAGCAGAAGACATCCCGCTGGTAGTTTCGGGCTCGGTTGGGGAGAGTTAGGTGTTTTTTGCATATGTTATCATCACCTAGAGCTCCGCATACCCATTCATTGTGTAAACGTTTTATGTCTTCGCTCTCTCTCTTTACCAGCTTATTTATGATATCTCTCTGGCTCGGCATCGGTACCTCTCTGGAGGAAAAAGCTACTGCAGCGATTCAACAGCGGGGATAAATAAAGAATCTCTTATCAGTTTAAACGTTGCGATCGCTCGTGCCTAGCCGTTTCAATCGTTTACATGCCATGGCTTTCATGTCCCTCACCCACCGCTATACTCATCGCAGCTAGGTCATCGTATCGTAGGCCCACGAACGGGTCGATTCCGCGACTCCCCGCGGTAAGCTGCTGTTTCACAAGGGCCATCCATCTGCGTCAACTCGCGTGATACACGTGGCCAGGGCCATGCCACGAAACAACGCGAACCGAACAGGCCTCTTCATGGGGTTTCCAGCCCACGTCATGCAGAAGACCTGACGGGATCGGTGGTAAACTAGATTCCGGGGGGGAGGAGGGAGGGGGGGCCGAGACCCGTCCGTCCCGCTTCCGTTCGGTTGAACGAATTGGGGTTGGCTGGTTAGGTTCTTCTCGAGGTTGGGCCGCGCTGCCTTTGCTTCGCTGCTGCTGGCCTATCCCCATTATCCGTAAGTGATTTTACTATATGCGTACGGTTACATGGAATACCCGACGTTCTGCGCGCGCTATAACACCACATACCTAAGGCTAAGCGTGATGCACGCCAGACCAGTCTCGTGATCGATGATGCAGCGTGACAATTGTTACACTCTTTATCCTCACCTGCATAAGTACGCATACACTTACACTGCAGTGCAGCGCGCATACACATCCTTTGCGACATACATGACGTGCTCGGTAAAGGATACGTAGTCAAGTACCTACCCAGTTCGTTTCGTGGTCTAGTAGGTAGGTAATCCATAGCTAATTTTGTTGTAAATGCCTACCCAGGTATGTAGCTATATATACTACTACTACCTGCATAGTGTCATATTCATGCAGACATGCATATACATATGTATACGGATGAACGAGAGGAGGTTATTATGCACCTGTCATACTGCGTATGTATGTACGTGTGTACGTCCATGAGTGGGTTAGAAGAAGTCGAACTGCGCAATATTCTCAGGTAACGTTTTGCTGGCAGAGCATGATGCGATAGATAGAGAACGACGCGTACCGCGGCATTGCGCCTGATCTGACCTGACTGACTCACTTGGCCTATCTGGTCTATATACGACCTACTTGCCAGTGGCCTGTCAATAATAGCACGGCAGATTCCGGAGTCGGGAAGTGGAAGAAAGTCCAGATGTATTGAGTGAGTAAGTAGTACCGTGCGTCCATGTCATTTAAAAGTCAGCGGTCTGTTCAACGCATGTCCAATCCATTGCGTACCCGGGTGGTGGGTGAGGCGATGAGAGTTACACTATATATTTAGCGAAATAGGGGAAATGAATGGAGGTAGGTAGGTTGCCCAGAAAGAGCGAGAGAGGTGTTCCACTGCATGCTAACCAATCCAAGGGGACAGTTTGACCGAAATCTCGCGACGTGCATGTTCTCTACAGCCATCCAATATACGGTGGGCGGGCTGGTGTACATAATGTGTTAAAGTACGTATACTTTGTTTCATACTGATCATGATATCATAAATCTGTACATATTTATACACGTACGTGCACTACATATGGATAGGTTAAGCTGGATTAAATGGATTAAATAGCACGGTCTCGTTTCTGTTGAAACGTGGAACCGGTCACAGGAATCAACATAGTACCGAAAACTCTTGTTGCCCTGTTCTTTGGTTTTACGTACATACACGTTGTCGACCCTATATCTACGTAAACTTTTGATTCTAAGTCAGCTGTTCATATAGGCTGACCCTGGCCTTCTCGCGGATAGTTGCGGTAGATAGTCGGGGCCTAAATCTTACCCTATGTACGTGTCGGGCTGTAATAGTTACAGATGCTTTTGTGGCGCAAAGTCGTGCGTGGATTATCATGACATAGGATAGTATACTGTGGAACAATTCACACACTCACATGCCGGCGACCCGAGAGTTGGACAACTCGGGAGCATTGAAGGTTATCGAATTCATAGTGTGCCGGCTCCAGAAGGGGTAGGTTTCGAATATTTGATTTCTTGTCTACTACTCTGTAAGGGTCTCGAGACTTGAATGCGGATAGACAGACAGTCAGAGGCATATTCCATACTCCGTCTTGTCTGCGAACCGGTCCATTGCTCACAGTCAACCTCATGGGTGTCAACGTATTGATCTGTAGGACCAGACCACCCCCAATCTGGGCTTTTTTAACAAAGCTCAACGAGACTGAGCGAAACGTATTCCAAGCGTATTCCAACTTTTCCAGACACCCGTGTATTAGTAGCCTTGCGTTTTGGTTGGTTCTGGCCATTTCTCTTCCAAGACCGATATCCCTTCCTACCGGAGCGCGAATATTCGACGTTTAAACAACTTGGCTGCGAAGACTCTCACTACACCTTCTCTCCTCCATTTATGAATTAACCCTTTGAAACTCCGTACTCCAATGACCGCTATCCGCGGGTAGACCAGATTCGAAATGATAACAAACACGTACATCACCGTCCAGACATAATGGAGTAGAGACATACGATCTAAAGGCTCATCTCCTTGAACCTGCAAGACAGAGCGGTGAAGTGGTCGATGAAGAGACAAAAGAACCTTAGACCAACAGCGTCAAAAGATAACGATACCGGCGCTATGCAAAATGATTATGGACCTGGGCCATGGTCTGTTTTCCGGCCAGCTCCTGAATGCATTGCAAAACGTGGTCATCGACTCATGTAAATCGTCGTCTCGTAAAATACTACCTTCCCAGTCTTTGGAATACGATGGTAGTAAGGTTGCAGTATGCTGCGCGAGAAAAGGAAAGCTTGTTTAGTTTCGGCATCCGGCGTCCTCTGGTAACGCCTGAGTTGTAATGAATCAATATTGGCCCATTCGATCCACCGCCTTGTTGAATAAGAGAGTTCTGCTAGGCGTAACCATAGAGGTATGATAGTCAGCTATCCTATGTGATAGTTATAGAAACTTTGCGGTGGTGCTGTCGGCGGCCGAAAACCCTGCGGCTGCTGCCGTCTTGTTCGTGCTACGGGTGCCATGGGATTGCCAACATGCATGGTAGGAGGAGGAGCGGGTGTTCTCCGCTCAATGGCAGGTGGTGGTGGTGTCCTTCTATTACGTGTTCTTTCGTGTGCGCTCTCCGGAGCAATAGTTGAACTCCGTCTATGCTTTCTCGCAGCTCCGTTCATTGCGCTGAGCGGCGGGTCTTTAACCGCGGGGTCGTCTTCTGCGGGGAGGTTCATCTCGACCAAACCGAAGAAATACTCTAGCACTTCTGGATACCGCTGAACACTTGACTGCCAATCCTCGTCGATGCCTCGCTTGAGAGTCGCCTGAGCTGCTTGGATTTCACTTGGGTGTGGAGGCGCGTGGTAATAATGATAAGCATGCGCTGTTAACCGTTCCATGTGTTCGTTATGTGCAGCCTTCCGCCGCTCAGTAAGCAGTCGAAAATACTCGAGTATGTAGTCCTGGGCATGTGCTCGAACCCAAGAACTAACATGGCATTAGCATGAGTTAGTATAAAGGCATGCGTCGGCGGCAAAGCTCAGCCGACGCAGACTGAGGATATTACGATTGACTCACCGTATCTCACTGTAAACTGATTGCATCATCCGGAGTTCTGCTTGCTGGACTGCAGCCTCGAGCCCCTTGGCCTCGCAGTCACAGGCATGGGTGGCAGGGGCATGGCAAATGGCACAGTCCGGGTCCATCCTTATGACGGACTTGCGGTGTTTCTCCCTAGAAAACATCTTAGCGGCGTGAAGCCGAGGGCGGCGGAGGCGAGGACGGCCGGCGTGTGAGGTCGGTGCACATAGGGGACAATGGGGTTAGGATGTGCTATTGTACAACGTATCCATAGAGTGACCCGAAAGGGTCCATGGAGCGAGAAGGGGGAGGGAAGATCAGAAGTAAGCAGAACGGCAACTGACCTGTATTATGAAGAGGAAGACAAAGCAACAGCACAGCAGCAGCGGACACCACGGTCCAGGTAGTGGGAGTGTTGCAGCGAACCGCGTGGTGGCAGGAGGGGGGAATTGGACAAGAGGTGTTCAGTCTGTGGCTAGCTTGCGATTGTCCTGCAGGAGACAGAATTGACCGCCCGGTCGAATGCGGCGAAAGGAAAAAAGGAGGGCAGCAAATAAGGAGAGGGAAGAGCAAGTGCTTGGAACCCGATATGGCCGATATCACGGGAGCCGGACAGCTCTATGGGCTCTAAGGGCTCTACGGCTTCTATGGGAGTGTGGGGTATCGACACAACCACGAGACAGCATACACAGTACGGGGGAGAAGCCAAGATGGGGGGAGCTTGTGTGAGAATGAGCAAGCAGGAGAGAGAGCAGGAGGACGAGCTATCTTCTAGCTGGTTGGCTGGAGATGGCTGGTTTGCTGGTTTGCTGGCTCACTGGCTGAGCGACGGTCTGATTGACTGACTGCCTGACTAACAGACTGACTGACTGACTGGACTGACTGGACTGACTGGACTGACGGGCACTCGAGGCTAGCGGGAGTAAGAGAGAGAGGTAGGTGGTGGTGCAGACCGATGCAAAGACGGAGGGACACACAAGACCAATTGACGAGAGCGAGAGAATCAGCAGAGGTTGCGAGTGTAACAGCCCAGCGAAGCCCGAGCACAGAGGAACGTCCACGTCCGGCCAGGAGATAAAATTTGGCTGTCGTGGCTCGAATGGGCGGCCGGATTACTACTAGTATGCAGAGTGCATGAGAGTAACCCAATCGAGTATTCGCAGATCCGCCGACATTGCTGCACACCCCAGATCTTGATCAAGCTGTTGGTGAGGGGGGCGGGAAGCGCGAACTGGGGGAGCGGCAACGACACAAGGACGAGTCCGGGGTCGGCTTTGGAGATGAAGACGAAGAATAAAAAAAAGGGTGTTGTACTCTGTACTCTGTTTGTTTTGACTTATAAGGAAAGGTCCGGGAGAAGGGAGAGGGAAGTCGGGACCAGTAGTAGATACCTTGAGGTTACTTTATTGGTAAGGAGGTATATTTACCTAGTACCTACACTTACTTGTAAGTCTTGAGCCTCCAAACCGACGATTGCTGCTTGCTGGCTCGAACCACCGCCCACATTATAGATCATAGGTGTAAGTAGAAAGATAGACTAACCCAAAGCCAGATAAGACAACAGAGCACAACGGCCAGATGATTGGACAAGTCAGGGCTCTGGCCTCACACGATGAACTCTTTCTTTCACAGTACGAATATCAATATGCAACACATACTAAGTACGTAGGCAATGTCTTGGATTGTTTGAACGCGGGTCGAGGTTAGACCAAGTTGTCCGTCGGCTTATACACCGCTTCTGTCGACCACTTACATACACGGCACATTTCGTTTACCGAGCTATCGGCGGCTAATTGGGACAGTAGCTCGCTAAAAAAAGAAAAACCCCCAAAAAAACAAGGGGTCCAGCTCAAGGAAAGCTTATACTCGGCTGGTGCAATTGCGAGCAGAAACACAAATAATTGATTTTGTTGCAATATACGCCACTTCTCCGATGAAGTAATAGTAGCATAGTCTATCAAGACTAGCAGTGGTTCTGATGTGTTGTCAAACATCCACCTGCAAGGCCCCTTGTCCTTGGTCTGGAAGGAAGGAGTTAACTTGTCGAGCTGTTTTCCCTTTGTTTCCGGGTCGCTACCGGCGCTAATCTATCCACGGCCTAGCGGATCTTGAGTCTTAGCCATTTCAGGAATAGAAGGTTCTCTCTATCTTATCACCCAAAATTTCTAGTGACGCGAATGTACCGTTAATGTACTATTGCGAGTTAAATCGTCGATGCGCAATAAGATGATTGTAGAACAAGCACGACGCTCAAATCAGAGCCTCCGATGATGCCTCCGAGATGCTCCCTAGCCTCGGGTTTCTTTCTTCCATTCCTATATCCCACCCTGTTTCGCTCCGTTTCCCGTAGACCCCGAGCCTGTTTCTCAACCTCTACACCCGTCTCGACATCTGTTAGTGAAGACAGCGACAGCGACAGGACCGCGGCTTCGACCACGAGCGATGCAATACCCATCTCAC
The DNA here is from genome assembly GCA_022385715.1 of Xylaria cubensis. Taxonomy (NCBI): domain Eukaryota; kingdom Fungi; phylum Ascomycota; class Sordariomycetes; order Xylariales; family Xylariaceae; genus Xylaria; species Xylaria cubensis. Next base: position 8,366 of record MU279103.1, on the reverse strand, counting down.
GCCTAAACCCCACGCCGGATGACTATTCTATCTCGAGCTTCGCCGACAAGGCTAGTATAACTATTCAAGCCGGTGGTGGTGGCCACGGCTGCATTTCGTTTCTTCGTGAGGCATACCTGGCCAATGGGCCTGCCAACGGCGGCGATGGCGGACATGGCGGTAATATCTACATACAGGCTGTCCACGGCGAGAACTCGCTGCACAAGATAGCCCGCCGTAGTATTATCCGTGCGGGCCGTGGTAAGACGGGGCAAGGCAGCAACCGTGGTGGCGCCCGAGGCGAGGATGTCATCATCCAGGTCCCTATTGGCACCGTCATCCGAGAAATCGATAGGATAGACCCGGTGGTTGAAGAGACTATGCTATATCGCCAGGCGAGGGAGAAGGAGCGTGAGTATGAGAAGTTGGTCAGAGAGGCCGAGGCAGCAGCTCAGGCTAGTGAGGAGACCGGCGTTGGCGAGAGCGACGCTCTCCGGCTCAACGTAGATCTACCCGAACCACCTGAACATCCAAATGCGCATAAGTTTGTTTTGTATCCCGGTATGTCATCTGGCGAGCGTCGTAACATATCGCTGCCCCGATTATGGAACCGGGAACGTCTATATGCTCAGCCCGAAGCCCCTATCCACCTTGACCTCTCCGTTGCTTCTCCTCGTCCTATCTTGCTGGCAGCAGGGGGGCTCGGTGGTTTGGGTAACCCACATTTCGTCTCTAAAGATCGGCCTCGTCCCCTATTTGCAACCAAGGGAGAGAGGGCCGTGCGCATGCAGTTGGAACTGGAGCTTAAGCTCCTCGCAGACGTGGGCTTCGTTGGGCTTCCGAATGCCGGTAAGAGCACACTGTTGCGTGCCTTGACACGTAGCCGTGCCCGTGTTGGCAATTGGGCCTTCACGACGCTTCAGCCTAACATCGGCACTGTGGTGCTCGATAATCATAAGGGCCGCCCAATTGCGAAGCCTCGATCATCGGGGCGCTCTCATTCTGTCATCCATGATGTTACATTCGGGTCCGTTGTTGTGTCACACCAGCCTGGCCAGGCACAGATTGGCGAGCCTTCAGAGCCACGCAAACGCTTCACGATCGCAGATATTCCAGGTCTCATTGAGGGTGCGCATCTGGATCGTGGGCTGGGAATAGAGTTTCTACGTCACGTTGAGCGCGCAGGTGTCCTCGCATTCGTCATTGATCTAAGTGCAGGTGATGCTGTCAAGGCACTCAAGGCCCTATGGACTGAAGTTGGTCTATACGCACGCATGCGTGAGGACGAAGAGAGAGAGCGAGAAGCGAGCGAACACATTGATTGGCAAGGAGATGGGACTACATTGGGAACGGGTCGAATGATGATCGCAGAGCTTCCCGAGCCGACAACTGAGCCAACTGGCTTGTACATCGCTGCCAAACCATGGTTTGTCATTGCCACCAAGGGGGATATACCTGAGACTGAGGAGAACTTCAACAAGCTGAAGGAGTATCTGGACGCTATCACGAATGGCGAAGCGCTTCACCCCAGTGGCATTGAAGATGCCTGGACAGAGGATTGTGTTGCAATTCCAGTGAGTGCCATTCACGGGCAAGGCGTTGATAGGATAATACAGTGGACGCTAGAACTATTAGATGATTGACATCGGCAACGAAAATTCACGAAACAATCTGTATAACAAATTCGAGGTTCTTATAACGACTTTTGAATGTAATAGTAGGGAAGTTAACATATCCCGTCACCGAGGACTACCGATGATTTATGAGATAACTTTTGGAAAATGAAGTGTGGCTTGCAGTCAAATATAAACCTCCGATTCGCTGGTCTTGGATGCCATAGCCACGCATGCTGACCACCTACAGGCCCCAAAGTGGGCAGTGCTTACTTATAGTATCCTTTAAGGCCGCCACTCCTTATAGGGATTGGAGACCGTATCGATATATATTCACCGAGCTTTCATAACGAAAGCATGAGTCTGTACAGTATCGCGGACCTTAAGACTGTCCCAGAACCAATCTATATTCATGGATCCATTATCCTTGACAGCTAGTGTAATCGCGGTTATTGGGGCACTTCGCGTTGTCACGAAAGGCTACAAGTGCATTGCTGATCTGGGCAAGGCTTCGCAAGAGTTTATCGAACTGGTGGATGAAGTGAGTTAAAATTTCCGCTTCCGAACTGCGATAGCTAACACCAGTAACTAGATAGAATCCGTCCATGCCTACCTTGGGATGTTACACTCAGTGCTGGGCTCCAGCACGCAGGCGTTTGCTACTGTTGATTTGACCCCTCTGGGTGTTGCACTCTCTCGTTTGGACTACACCATCCAGAAGCTGCAGTCAGCGCTTAAGCAGGTCGAGGCGGACTCTAAGACTAGCGACGATCGCAGGATATCAAAGATAAAATGGCAGATCTACAAATCGAGAGTAATTCAGCTTAGAGACGAGGTTCATTCTAGAAAACAAGATCTTGTTGATAAGGTCGGTATACTTCAGCTTGCATTAAGGTGAGTGCGTCCTTGCTATGATTTGATTCTTGTCCTAATTCTATAAGTTTACTTCAAACCAATCTACTGCCCATCACCTACGCCAAAGCGGATATATCATGTAATGATGAACCTTCTGGGGGAAGACTACAATCTACAGCACTATTAAACAACAAACAAAGCAGTTTTCTAAATACTGGACCCCATAGTCAAGCCCAACGCGGTTGTTCTGCTGGCTGCTCATGCCGGTGCCATCGACCCTCAGCTATAAATTCCCAGCCATGGCTACTTACCACAATACGGCAAATATTATCATTAGTTACGACGACGTCCTACTGGGAGCCTGCATTGTGCGATGAACAAGTCTGTCGAGACGCAACTGAGCAAAAGCTAGCTCTCGTTTACCAGATACCCCTACTCCAACATGCTATTTGGTTAAGGCTAACATGGACATCCGTATTTGGCCCTGGGGCGTCTCTCCATCTCAGGGTAGCAAGAGTGGTAACAGACGAAAGAGCCCGCACTGTGGCGGCTTGTGGCACTGCTCAAATGTTACGATACCTGTTCGAAACGAGAAAAGCTCTGCCCAATGACATGGCTCCATGTGGTGAAAGCTTGCTCCATGTAAGTTGAAAAGAAGCTCTGACGACTTAATATAATAATCTTAGATGTAGACTGCAATTTCTTATTACAATAACGAGGTAATCGATTACCTACTCGAACTGGGTGCGGATACATCCCAGCCGGACTTCTTTGGCTGGTAAGGGAAATGCAGTTTGTTGAGATCTGGGCTTCACACTGACAATACTAGTTCACCCGCCCTTTTGGTTCGATATCGAGCGAGGCACGAGCCAAACTTGTACCGTAGTATTAACAAGCTCCAAATGCTAGCAGAAGATTATTGCAGTTCGATATCACCGGACTATTCGCTCTACGAAGCATTAACAAAGGGTTCTGATGCCGATTTGGAGCGTGCTCTAAATGAAAATCCCGCGCTAGCGAACGAGCCAACGGAATTTGGCTTGACCCCTTTGCATAGAGCAACAAAGTTAGGGCGTTGTTCGGCGATGAAGTTATTGCTCCTTCGGGGGGCCGATCCAAATAAGCGAGACGTGTTTTGGCGCGCTCCGTTGCATCTAGCAATTCTTGCGAACAACTCCGAAGCTATCCAAATACTCCTTCCATTTGCTAGCGACATCAACCTCCTTGACAGACGTGGTCGTAACCCACTTGAATTGGCAATTTGGTGGTCTTCGAGTAAAATAATATCCCTGCTCTTGTCTTCTAGTATAAATAAAGGAAAACTGATACGAGACGGTCCGTGGAATGCCTTTGAATGGCTTGCTAGGAGGGAGAAAAAGTTCTGCGAAGACGAGGATGAAATGGAAGCCATTGCCCATCACCTCCTAAACGCCGGCCTCAAATTTGACGATTACGGTGGAGTTCCTTGCGAACAAGCAGTAAGGGAGAATAACTGTCACGCTCTTCGTGTTTTGTTGAAATTGGGGGCCAAATTTTACATCCCAGGAGAAGGAGAGCCCAGTATACTACACACGGCTGGGTATTATGCTAGGTTGGAAACAATAAAGCTTCTTAGTGAAGCTGATATCAAGGAACTTGACCCGGATGCGAAGTTTGGGGGATGGACTGCTATAGAGATCTTCGAACATCGCGAGACACACGCAGATGGGGAACTCTTCCCTAGGCAAACGAGGCCAACTGGGGAAGAGTCTATAGCGTTTAGAGCGTTTATCAATGAGGCGCGAGAACGGTACAGCAATACGAGGATACTACTCGAAGCCGACGGTCCGAAATTTGACAACTCGGGGGGAAACGGTGTATTGTTTGGTGAAGAAGATGGGAAGGTGGTGGCGAAGCAGAAGCCATTACCCGGAACATGGGTAGAATAGGGTGTAAATGGAGACAGGAGACGAATTTTACATAAATTCTGAGCCTTTCACTTAGGTTCTGTTCCGTTTTCCCTAATGCTTCGGTCGCCTAATTTTCATAGCGGAAAACAGATTTGAGCATGTAAGATTACTGTTCTTAATCGATTCTCTGCATTCGCGCTCTTCTCACCTCTTAATAGTTCAGTCTTTGTGCAGTTGAGTCCAAAGGACAAGCCAGAGTGAAGACATGTGTCTCAAACTTTCGTTTGCCATCCGTGGATAATACATGCAAGTACCCTCAGCCGAGACTCTCCGGAAGGAAGCTAGACACTTACCGCGATTGTTGTCTTGGGCGTTATTGGTTCAGCTTGCCATGTGGCTTGGCATCTGCCGTACAAACAGCCACAACCACGACATGCATATAGATTTTATTCTCACGATGTCTCGGGAAAAAGCGGATCTAGTAAGGCAACAGAGGTGTTATGCTTAGGAGGTACTTGTGCTTGCGTTTGCAGATAAGAGTCAGAACCTTGACCAGCTTGTTTCCTAAAACGTTATAAAGTTGCCTTATATGTTTATGTTTATTCGCGGATTATCTAGCTGGTTCCGATTATACTCAAGAGATACAACCTCCGAGACAAGGAACATGACTGCTTTGGTAACCGGTAGGCAAGCAAGGCAAGTACCCTTGCTTATACCATATCAATTTCTACATGTATGTACCTCTGTAGGTACGGATGTACATGGAACCTGTACGAAAATCTTGCCTGTTGTTCGAGGAAGCTTCCTATTTATTTGTAGACGAGCCCTGGATTTGTTTCTCTCTCTTCCTCTGCTTTCTCAGATTCACAATCTCTGTCCTTGTCTTCCTCCCCTTCGCAATCAAACCCACTGCATTTCATCGGCAACTTCCTTATCTAATAATTGTTTCACGATCAAGTTCGAGAAAATGGGTAAACTTCCCAAAGAGGACACGCCGGGTGCCGGTAACCTGTCCATTCTGACCAAAGTAGACAAATTGCGCGAGCTCATTGGCACCAGAGTTGCCTTACCTCAGGTATATCTCTAGTCCCCTCTTCTTACCTGTAGCAGTATCGATACTGAGTATATAGCTCGTTGTTGTCGGAGATCAATCTTCTGGTAAAAGCTCCGTTCTCGAGAACTTGACTGGATTTGGATTCCCTCGCGATGCAGAGTTATGCACACGCTACGCAACACAGATCACCTGCCGTCGTGAGGCACAGGAGAGCATCACTGTCTCTATTATTGTGAATCCAGATGCCTCACCTGATTCTCGCGCTCGGGTGAAAGATTTCCATCGAACATTCACTGAACTGTCTCCGGGAAACCTTACCGAACTATTCACGGAGGTAGGTCTACCGCTAACATTACAGCAAGCAAGAACGTTGCTCACTATATCTAGGCAAATGAAGCAATGGGTGTCAGTACTAGTAGCCATGTTGTCGATCTGAATGCCACCCCGCTACCCGCGTTCAGCGAGCATATTCTCAAGATTGAGAAGTTGGGTCCTGATGTAAGTTTCAAGCAGCGCTTCCTTGAGTGCCTTCTAATCGATCACAGGAAGACCACTTCACCGTGATTGATGTTCCTGGCATCTTCAGACAAGAGACTCAAGGTAAATATGAGATTCCCAATACTTAACTTTATCTAACTCCTTGACAGGTGTTACTACTGAGGGTGATATTATGCTAGTAATGAATATGGTTAAGAAATACAGTAAGCTACAACGATTTCTCTGACGAGTTAACGTAAGTGGTATGAACTAACAGCATCTCTTAAAGTCCAAGACCTGCGAACGATGTAGGTGGTACCCATAATGTGAAGTGATATATATTTCGGCTGACAATCTGGGTAGTATTTTGGCCATTATGCCTAGCAACGTTGACCCCGCTACGCAGGAGATCCTGAAGTTAGCAAAGAAAGCCGATCCGGCGATGACTAGAACCATGGCAGTCCTTACGAAGCCCGATCTAGCCATTGAAAAAACAACCCAGCAGATTGCCATTGATCACGTTCTAGGAAAACGAGGCGATCTGACATTGGGCTACTACATCGTCAAGAATCGCGGACCAGACGATGTCGATATGACACTGAAGCAGGGACAGGCCGAGGAACATATTTTCTTCTCGAACGCTCCATGGTCAGTTCTAGCCTTTACTGGCAAGGCAGGAATTAGTAGTCTTAAACAGCGTGTCCGGGAACTTTTAACCGACCTTATCAAGAAAGAGTTTCCTAAGCTTAAATCCGAAGTGTCTAAAGAGCTCGCCATCGTTAGGGCGCATCTTGAGGAAATGGGACCGTCGAGAAGCGACCAGCATACGCAGCGAGCGTATCTTAATCGGATGAGTGAGGCCTTTCAGGCCGTAACCAGAGACGCGCTCACTGCTTATTACACCGGTGATGAAATATTCTCCGACAGGCACGATCTCCGATTGATTACTCGCGTTGTTGAGGCGAGTGAGTGCTATGCGGATGAGATGTTAAACAACGGACATACGCGACCATTCCAAACTGACAAGAACCATGGTGGGGATGCGGTTGATGAACAGCGCGGGGACTCTTCTTGCGAGCCTGCTATTGAAGACACGCGCTCAATCTCTGAGAAGCAGGGCATTGACTTTGGTGCGATTGCTCAAGACTATCCTGAGCTCGAAGAAATTTTTGATTCCTGGAATGGTTCCAAAGAAGACACAAATATGTGCGGCATAATAGATTACATTGAGGGCGTGTACAAGTCAAGCCGAGGACAAGATCTGGGAACTGTAAGTCGTATCTTAGACGTGTTGATATCGTCATCTCACATTAAGAATAGTTCGGAAACGGTCTACTTGGCACATTGTTCAAAGAGCAATCGAGAAAATGGGAAGACATCACGATGGAGCATATGAGCGTAATTATCTATCACGTCCATTGCTTCATCTCTGAAGTTGTCAAGTCAATTTGTCCCGACCCAAGAGTGCAAGAAGAACTGTGGAATGGATACCTTCTCGACGAGCTGATGGCCTCCTACCGCAGAGCTATGGACCACGCGAAATTCCTACTACGTATTGAGCGCGAGGGGTCCCCGTTGACCCTCACGCGCTCGTTCAGTCAAAATGTAGAGAAGCTTCGAACCGGTAGACTGATTCATGCGATCAAGGAACTGGGCGTTGAGCGCGTCGAACGTCCGGAGCACGAGCCTGATAGTCAACTCCCCGAAAACTACATCTTCCTCAAACCATCTCACTTGCTGAACTTGAACATCAACAAAGGCAACGCGAAACATCTACGCGAGCACATGCACGACCTCCTTAGTAGCTACTACCGGGTCGCACGCCGGCGCTTTGTCGATGTGGTTTATCAGCAAGCTGTGAATCACTACCTACTCTTTGGAGAAAAGAGCCCCCTGAAGATCTTCAACACTGAGATGGTGCTGAGTCTCAACGAGGACCAGCTAGACATGATTGCTGCTGAGGATGCGCCTGTCAAGCAGCGCCGAGAGAAGCTGGGTCGGGATATCGACAACCTCGTAGAGGCTCTCAAGGTGTTGAAGGGGTCTCGATAATTGGACAGGTCTACCAAATTGTGATGTTGGATGACGGATTTTTGTTTTTGCCGTCTGATGCTTAGGACTTGCACCGGTTGTGCTCTGCAAGGCGGAAGGCATTGTAGATAGCCTAGACTGGACTCTCGCGATAGAGCTGTGTGATTGTGAGTGGGTGCCATGAAAATGCATAATATCTTATACAGTCTTCGCCCTCATTATGATTCCTTGTGACTTAATGCGCTTAGGTTAATCACTATTAATAAGCATTCTATCTGATCCTGTACCTCATTGAAGCTCAGCTAGATGGTTATATCAGAGCAATAGGCGATAGGCATAGTTTTACGAGGATATAGATCAACTGATGTAAGCTTTTGAATTTCAACTGATAATTACCCACTTTTTTGGTTGTATACAGGTACATACGATTATTTTGAATTTAGACGGCTACGCCGTAGCAGCTGCGCT
>MU279102.1:0-129723 GCA_022385715.1 Xylaria cubensis | reverse complement strand
TTTTTTTAATAATAAATTTATAATAAATTAATAATAATAATAAAAAAGCAAAATAAAGCTTATATTTTATTAAAACTTAAAATAATAAATAATTAATATTTAAAAATAGTTTATTATTATTAAAGCTTAAAAAAACTTAAAAGCTTTATTATTATTTTTTTTTTTAAAAAATATTTTAAGCTAATTTTTTAATTATAAAACTATTATATTTTTTAATATTTTAAACTATTAAACTATTATAAAATTATTTAAAAGTATAATTTAATTTAATTTAATTTAATTTAATTTAATAAAAGTTTTATAAAGTTATTATTAATATTTAATTAAATAATTAAAACTAACATTTATTTTATTTTATATATTTTTTATAAAAGTAATAATTATTAAATTATTTATTATAATTATAATTAAATTAAAGCTATATAAAAATTATTAACTTAATTAAAAATAAAATAATTATAATAATTATTAATAAAACTTATAGTTTATATATATATAAACATATTAATTAATTAAATAAATAATAAGCTAATTATTTTAAACTAATAATATTTATTTTTATATAAAATAAATAAACAAAGTATTTAAATTTATTATTAAATAATTTATAGTTTTTTTTTTTTTTTAATTTTTTATTAAAATATATTTATATATTTAATAATTAAAAAAAGTATTAATATTTAAAGCTAATTATAAATAACTAATAATATATAATAATAAGTTAAAATTTATTAATATTATAATATAATATTTATATATGCTATTATAATATTAAATAAGTTTAAAGGACTTATTTATTAATATTTATATATAAATTAGCTTATTAAATATGCAACCTTAACTTTAGCCTACATTATTAATATATAAAACCCCGATAAGATATATAACACTACCTTATTTAATAATATTATGACTTACGTTTTCATAAATGCTAGTATTAAATAAGGAATCCGTAATGCTTAGTTAAGTTTTATAATATACCGCCCTAAAATATAAACTACCGAGATTATAATACCTAGAGCAAACCATATCTTATCTCATCTTAGTAACTTTTGCGGCTTGAGACTCCAACTAGTTAATGTGGCGCAAGAATTACGCGAAGTGGAAAATCAGATCACCCAACAATGACCACAGACACTCACAATAATTTGCGAGCAGAATTTTGATCTCATATAACTAAGTATATTTAATGATTTGCAAGGGAAAATGCAACGAATGATAGGCCAATCAAAGACAGGATTATAACAAACCTACAGCAAACCTTGCTCTTTCCCGTAGCATTATCTCGTCCCTTCATTATTACTTCCTAGCCACTGATCTCTGTAAACTATCTAAGGCTAGGCCACCTCCTGGACTTCATCAAGATCGGGCAGCCAATGGTCCATCACCTCTACCTTGATGATGTAGCCGAATTCGCCTATCCACCGCGCAGCGGGTCAATATGATCAAGGTCGATATAATTACCCATGTAGTAGTTAACCGTAGATTTTTGTCTCGCCGAACACCACTTTTAGACTTCTAGTCGTCTAGTTATAGAGAGTCAGCGATCCGGTCAAGTCAGAAGGGCACGATCAGGAAAGATGGTTGAAGATGGTAGCACACGTACCGGAACTAAAGGTGGGCGAATCGCTGGCAATTTCATGGATAGCCTTGTCATATGCTGCTATGATGGGGTCGTAAAGCTTATTCGGGTCTTCTGGAGTGAAATGAAAATCAAATCTGGCGTCTTGGTCGTCTTTGACGGCGGGGAAGAGAAGTCGTCTAATGCGGATGCAGAGCGGCTTAACAACCTCAAGTGACTTTGGGAATTCCTCCATAATCTGATAAAAGCCATCTGGGATCATACTATGGACTTTTGAATTCGCAACATTCCTCAAATCTCCCTCTGACCACCTGCGCAATTGACTTTCGCTAGTTGGTTCTTCGTATTTGCCTCTGAGTTGAGGTTTTCTCCATGATGTACCCGCACACATCCAAAGCAAAACGTAGAAGAACGACTCTAAATCGTGGCGGTAGTTATGAGGATATTTCCTCAATACTCCTACTGCCATGAATTGCTTAGTGCCGGTTTGCTCTTCACTCCGGACTGTGTATTGTTTGGCTAAGTCAAGATCAATGAGCATGCCTTTAAAACCATCTGCTGTTTTAGGGTCCGTAATAATAATATTGTTAGGAGAGATGTCACAATGAAGAAGTCCACCAACAGTATAGAGAGAGTGGTGTGCTCTGATTGCATCTCGCATTGCTTCTAGCAATTCTTTAATGGAATCAAATTTGCTAATAACTCGACCGGCAGGTGAAATAACGATGCAGGAATAAATCCTATTTTCCCACTTCTTGTTAGTTGTCTCCGACATGCTCTCGGTAGAAAACGACGCCGCCTGATTGCCGGATAGGGACTCGATAGATGTTGGCAACGACGCTACCGCCGGTGGGCCTTCTGAGCTCAGCAACGACGCGGTCTGATCGTCCCCTGGGGACTCGACGGATGTTGGCAATGGCGTGGCCTGATTGTTCTCGTTAATTGTTTCTAGGTCCGGCTGATACGAAGCCGATGGCTGGGTTAGGACCGGCCTCCCGTTATTAGACCGCCGCTTCTTGTGATCAGACGCGCCGTCAGATTCACCGAACTTGCGCTTATTGCTTAACGCGCTCCCGCTCGAGCTCGATAAGTCATAATACGGGTCCAAATAATGGTGAGGATCGGGGAATATCAATCCTTCCCTTAGCTTTGAGATAGTAGTAATCCGACGATATGCTACTAGTTGGGCTACCCCTTTAACGCCTTTTGCTCTTGCGTTCTGTAGCTGGTTTAGCTCTAGCTTCCATTTCGCTGGTGCCCATGCAAACTTTGCAACTTGGTTGTTGTCAGTTTTAAAGCATGTTGTCCCGCGACTAACAATGGCATTCTGACTGATTAATGGCTCGGCTAGTCCAATAGTTGTAGTTGTTGTCTCATCAGTACTGCTGTTTGCATCATATAATATGACTTGCCGATATTTCCCGATCTCCTGCGCTTGTTTAATGAATACATCTCGGCCCAAAGCATTATTATCCATTGTAGCATACCCAATAGAGGCGCGCGCAAACAGATCTGGATTTTCAACAATATTGAACTCTCCTGAACTATAAAGCCCAGATCGGTCAAAAATCCAAAGCTCCATCGTTGAAGAACAAAGAAGGAATCCATGAACAAATCGACGTGTTGGCTGTTCTCTAAAACTACGTCGCACAAGACGTGCAAGCTGAAGAATAGTTGACTTGAATGTGCTTGTATCATCATGTTTGCGTCCTGGACTGCCCAACCGAAAATATACATCCACCTCGCCGTTTGCTAATAGCTTGTGTGCGGCTTTAGTGTTGCAGAGCTTGTTTGGTGCACCAGTTAAATAGCGAGCTTCTAGCCAAAGCAGCCACTTCCACACAGAGCTCTCATCGGTCTCTTCTGGAAATCTCCAACTGTTCTTGTCTTCAAACATTCGGGTGTACATGTGTTTCTGTTGTTGTCGCCAGTGCTCGGGATTGAAGTACTTGTCCCAGAATCCAGTCACATTACGAAAGGTACAATTTTTAATTTCGTAAAACAGCTCGTTTTCGATAGCATCAACCTCCGAGCTATCATACAGCTGGCTGCTGTTTAAGGGATGTGGAATGTCCTCACGAAGGGCCAGAGCGGCCGCCCAGACGTCGACGTCGGGCAAGCCGTCAACAACAGGTTGGATGAGTGGATCCAATCTTTCAATTATACCATAAAGATTGCCGCGCTTAACCGCAGATACTACTTCGAATAGCCATTGGTCAATTGGTTCACCGGTCGATGAACACAGATCGTGCGATTTGGCAGCAAGATGGAATAAGAGCATCAACACAGAGCATGCATTGCGGCCTTGGAGTAGTTCAGCGCGTGCATATTCAAGAGATAGCGGGTTTTCCGCGATGGAGTTAATCTGGTTCTCAGGCAGTCTCATGTTCTGGTTGTGTATTGTGGTGGGGATAGGTAGAGATCGATGTAAGAAAGAGGTGGAAAAGGTGGAGATGATAACGCGAGGTCGCGAATCAACTTTTGTATACATACAATATGCACTTCAGGTGCTAACCTATTACAGCTAGTCTAGCTAACACCACTACCTAGGCAACAAGCCATGACTTTTGTATTATAAAAGACAAGGGCTAAGCAGGACTTCTACTAAACTTAAATACTTCTAGAATTACTAGATCCTAGCTATCTATATATGTTATAAAAAAAATGTAATTAGCTGTGTTCCTGTCTTGTCTGTGTTCCTGTTAGTAAACTTTTAACCATATACTTTTAGATTTATAGTTATAAGCAACCTTTCCTTTAAACTCTGAGAACTGCTTTAAAGTTAATGTTTTACCTGAATATAATAGTTTGTTCATGTAGTATGTATGATTTTGATTTAGTTGAACAGGATATAATATTAGCATTAAACGATCTAGCTTAGGTTACGTAAGAATGATCTAGGTTCGTCTAGATTCACCAGCTATAGAACCGTCCGTAATATCTAAGAGCTTCCACCGTCGCTAAGGAGGTGCCCATGGTGCAAGAACCGGACTTAAAGCCGCTCGTAACTAGATGCTTTGACGTATCGTCTTCCTTGCTAGATAGATCTCGACCATCAGGCTGAGTTCTGCTGGACTCGAGGTGTATATCTTGCAAGTCTAGCTGGCAAGCCATTAAGGGCCATAATTTGATTTTCGCAAGAAAGCCATGATATTGGAATCAAAGCTTTCCTGCTTATTGCTAAGCTTTAGATCGTATAGGCTGTCGCGCTTACTCTCACATACTTCAATAATACGACTGTGGTGGTACATAGTTTGAAATATGTGTGGTAGCGCCTCTTGAACGTCTGTGAGGAACGAACGCAGTTTGTCGAGGTCGGCTATTTTTGTGGATCTGTTTTAAATGCTACTATTATGATTATATGATACAAATATGAAGGTTCATATATGGTAATATCTGTTTGTGCGATTATTGAACATTATTTCATTTCGATGTGGAGATCATAATTCATGTCAAGATAAGTGAGACTTTATACTTCTTTCGCCCCTTCCACTCCTAATTCATAGCTTCGAACCGTTGTGTGTATACTCCAGGCTAATAACAGCTTCTCGATCTTCTACCTCACATCTGTGGCGTTGAGGTCGGCCTTAATCGACTATGAAATCGCGGGTGAATTCCCGGGCAACGTTCACAACCCCGACAATGCTAATGTCAATCTGCTTAAAGCGCGAGTTAGCCCATCTCCTCGGGCTCGTGAAACGCTTCATACGAAGCCTGTCAATTTGATGACCCCTTGTACGCAGTAACCCATCCATCCACCTCGCATTTACCTCAGCTATGTCTGGCGTCAGTGCTTCTTTTGCACGGGAGCGAGCTCTCGCTATTTCGTTGAGCGACGATTATTCTGGGCGACACTGGCAGTGCTCTGTGCTCTACGAAGAATGGCGCTGCCCGAAGCGAACGTCGCCGACAAGGATTGGGCTAAAGACGCTGAAGCCCTGGACGATGTCAACGTATTCACGGGGTTGTCTGCTAGGCTGACTCGTTCTACTCTGGTATTTGGAATAGAATGACTCAGTCTGTTGCAGTTCAACTCTTAGCTTAGATACTACCGCATAAATATACATGTTGCGTGCTAGGTGTTTAAGGGCACTAGGTATATTTCTGATCGTAGCATTATAGTTTTCACGTTGGGAACTGTGAGGCTCGTTTTAGTCAGCCTGTTGAACATCTAAAGAGTCTCATCTACATAGCGGTAACAAACAAGAAAAGAAGTATTCATATCTGACAGTGCAATGCTGAGTTGTATCAGCCCAAGAAGAGTATGAATTAGGGTTAACTAGAGCTGAAGAGGTAGATAGATATAGATGTTAGAGCTTGTCTGTTTATTCTTGACTAAATTCTTTAACCGTTATCTATGATCCATCTATCTTACCGAGTCTATAATTCTCATTTCAGCACCTCATACCTACTCATATAGAAACCGTTTTATACTATCTGAGGATACCGTCACCCACACATAGTATCAGTCAAATTAATATAATTTCTTCTAACCACCAAATAGATAACGCTATTGTGCTATACCTGGAAGTAAATGAATGGGCAGATGAGCAGGGCATGATCTCATGGAACCCAGAGTAAACCTTTTCCACACCCGGTAAAGAATTCCAATCCAACGCCTGCCTGTCCGTATGATATCTCAAACACCATCATCCCATGATATATATACATATGCTGAAAAGAGTAGAGGAGGTCAACCCCGCCTCGCTCTCTTACCGCTAGCGACACAACGCATGAAGAGTGTCAACGGCAATTAAAAACCGACACGACAATGCGAGTTTTCCAACATCGACTTCGAAACCCAGAACTTCGATCCGGATAATTAGCGTATCACGAGATGAACACCTTCTTAAGCTGCTCAACTCCGAATACCTCGCCCGTCCGCAGATCCTTAACCTTACCCTCGAGCAAGCCCGCCTTCTTGGCGTAATCCTCGAGACGCGCCTTACCGTACGCACGACCATTGGGAAGCAATAGCAAGTCCGGCTCCACGTGACTTTTGCTGTGCAAGGCATGCGGCACGTTACGCGCAAGTTCGTTCAGCTCCGTGCTGCAAATCGGACACACACTCGTAGCGAGGGACAGGCTCGTGTGATGGGAAGGCGCCGCGGCAGAATTCGGATGGATCGAATGGCAGGCGGGTGTCTTGAGAGCCGATAGACCGGACGACAGTGCAATATGGAGAAGCGGGATCGAGGGGAGCGAGAGCAGGCTGTTGTGCGTCTCTGTGAATAGGTCTGCCAACTTCTGCCAACGCGCGGGGGCGTATATCTCTCTGTAGGCTGGAACTCGATCGACATATTCGGGGGGCATGGCTAGCAGGCCGCAGGCGTGCATTACTTCTGTGGGATAAGTGTCCCTGTAGGGGAATAAGTGCTTCCGGGCGTGCGCAAATGCTTCGTCTGGCCTGGTTTGTGAACGATTCCGTACGATTTCGATGTACTGCTGATATCGAAGCATAAATTCGAGATTACTCTGTTGCGGCGGATGTGTCAGCGGAGAACATTATCTGGAGGTCTGCTTGTAGAGCTGAGCACACATACGTCCATCTTGCGTAGTTCTTTCTTCGTGTCTCCGGCAGTGCACCAAGCAAGCGCTTCCTGCACGCTCCCATTCAGTATACACTGCCGGATCTTGTTCATCTGCTCAAAGGTGTCGATATCGACAAGGAGCTCGACCCCGCGCTCTTGGGCCAGGGCGCGAGCGCTGTCGATGTAGCCCTGGCGTAGTAGATAATCGGTGAGCAGGCGATCGAGCCGCGTCCTACTCCAGCCCTCGTACTTATGGTCGTCGACACTGTACAGAGAGTAGAGCTCGGCGAGGTGCTTGACTCGGGCTTCCTCGTGACGGTGCAGTCGGTTTTCTTCCTCGGAGAAGGCCGTCAACTTCCGCTTCACACCCCTCATCCGGGCAATCATCAGATCGAGCGTCTTGACCGCATCGGGCTGGGAGATGGGGTCACCGCGGGCGCTGTCGTTGGCGGTCTTCTTGAGGGTCTCTTTGACGTAGCTGCCATCTTTCTCGACCTCGAAGCGGGCGGACCTGAGGTTCTTGCGTAGGAGCTCGATGGGAAGTTGGAGGAGGGGCTGGTCCTGCAAAGAAGCGCCAAAGGGTGATCGCGTCAGTCAAGTTCAGCTCAAGGTAGCGTGGACAGCTGGTAGTGGGTAGTGAGACGGGGATGTGACGTCTGGTCGCCTTCTAGGGTTGGAATGGGGATTCGGGATTGGGGACTGGGGGGGGGGAAGACCTCACGAGCAGCAGGTGGTTCTCATGATCTATCTTGGAGCTTTCGTGGTCTCCCATGGTCGGCGCTTTGGTACGTAAACCAAACCTCTACCAAAGACGTTGCTGGTGGTTGCGCGTAAGTGTGTAGGCCTGGTACTAGGTAGGTAGGTATTGTGCAGTACAATTGTACATACTAGAGATAGAGAGATTAGGTAGATAGTAGATAAGCCTGTCGGGCTGGGTGTTGGAGGGGGAACATGGATCGTCGGCGAGAAGAGGCGGACTCCAACACTACCGAGTTTGAGTGGAGTGCAAGCTCATGCGGGGACCCTTGATGGCTCCACCACGGTCCGGTCGCCCCAGCCAGTAAGCTGCGAGATGAGCTCAATGTGGCCTCCAATTCTGGCAACTCAAACAGATTGGCCCGGAAGATAATCGGGTTGACTGCATATGTACATACCTGCTTGGGTAGACAAGCTCTCTCTCTTTTTTTTCATGAGGCTCGAGGTTGTCAGCAAGTCGAAGATATTGGGTGTATGACTCAGATTGTCTAGTAATAAAAACTGGGTTCTATCGCTATTTCCAACTTAGCTGACAAGTAGGTAATATAGGTAATATTACCTACAACAGATCGCTCTGCTTGGCTGAAAAAGCAATACTCACGGCTACTCTATGCAAGTATTTTCCGCCTCAAGGCTGCAGTGCAGGTGGGCATTCTGTTTTCTCGACACCTATGTTAGATCGCCAGGGCACGGTGAAGAGCCGTTTTCCTATTCCTGTTCCTATACTATAAATAACAACCTGAATTCTCGGCACTTATCGGGAGCCAAGTCATGTTACTGGGCTTCTATGTTCCCACCCGTCCGTCCCTTACTTGAGCCTGCTGCAGCATCAACGAGCGATTGGACATACGAATACCTATCATATATCACTTGTCCTGTAAGTAACTTTTCAGCGCGCCAAGAGCGGCTCTTCCCGGCTGTCTATTGTCACTGAAGGGGCAACGTACGAGGAAACTAGTAGAAATAGGCATGCACTCACACACAGCCGAATGCGGTCACGAGATGGCGCACATCACGGGACTTGTCCAGCGTCCCCCACGGTGAGGCAGAGAGGCAGAAAGGCAGACAAGAAGGGAAGTGGCCTATGGGCATCTGTCCAGGGGCTTACCGACGACACCACTACCAATCCGCAAAGGGGTTACATCCACGAAGTCACTCGTAATTTCGAGATGCACATAGGCTGCAGGTTTCAAACATCTCGGTATTGCAGACTGTTGCAGGGGTTGAGACGACGCGTCTGTGGCAGACTTGCTTTCGTAACCGACAACTTCATGACAGTTCGTTCCCTTCTTTCTTGATTTCTTTGTCCTTGTAGGTAGGTCAAGCGTCTGGATAAGGCAGGTAGTTTATACATGTAATATACGTCTGGTAGCTTATATCACCAAAATTGCCTTTTTCTTAGTAATGCATGTTGTAGATTTGTAGATTCTCCAACATGTGTAAATATCCGGCCTGGAGGGTTATGGGAAGCATGTCTGCACACAGAGGAGTTCTCATGCATTCTCGACGCGTGTAATAAGAGGTAACCAACATAACCAGCATGTGGGAGTGGAAAGCAGGGGGGGCCGCAAAGTCCCAGGGTATCCACCAACCACCCCCCCTTTGTCTTTCAATGACCCAACACCGGGCAACAATAGGTCAGCTGATTCGTCAGATGTCAAAGGTTGTAGTGGGGTACTTGAGTGCCTTCTAGGTACCTCTAGAGCAAGACCTAAAGCACCCAAGATGCCGCATGCTGCAGCGTACCCAAGTTGTACATGGTAGATTGCCTTCACACTTCCTCATGGCTCGACACTCACCCTCACCTGCGCAATGCTTCAAGCACGTTAGGTAGGCAAGTTAATTACACTATCCCTTCCCTCCCCTTCTCTTAGGTTGCCGCTAAAAAAGTGGCCCGTGCCAAACCCAAGGTGATCGAGCTGGACCGTGCGCCCATCGGTCATATGAGTCTGAGGCGTGCCACCTTCTGTTCCTTCAACTCCTCAGAACTCGCTGCACTCTCGCCTTTCCACTGCAAAGTAGTGCATTTTCTTTTATAACGCAAAGGACACCCTCGGCTTCGCCAGCTCTCAGTTTTTGTCTCGCCGTTTTTGTCGCAAGCGCGGTCGCGAATTTCGAGTTTTCCACCCACTTTCTCCATCCCGGATCAAGTCTCCATACGGTCGAAGCGCGCAATTCGAGACTAGATACTCCGCGAGGCACGTGAAGTCATCTGACCTGACCAGCGGGCGAACCCAAAAGGATCCAAGCAGACTGCGCGCGCAGCCACGAGATCTGGCACATGATTTCAGGTATGCGTTTGCTGTTTCCTGTCTACCTATTCTATTCCATTCCAATTGCTCTCTCCTCCTCACACTCTTTTTTTCGCCATTCGGAATCCACATAGCATGCTTCTCGTCATTAGCGACCTTTTTGCTTGTTTTTCTTCAGGCTATCCCTGGTGAATTCTGGTGTTGGCCTATCCTGTTGAAAAGTTTGCATTCCCCCTGCTCCCCCCAGCCAGCCATTGCGCGCAACACAAGATGTTTCTCAACGTAGCAATTAGACTTCAATGCGCTTCAAGTGAATGTCAACCCAATGCATCGCTTTTCCATGCCAAGATCGAGAACGAGAACAAGAACAAGAACAAGAACTACAACACCACCAACAACAACAGACTTGCAGCCTGATAGTTTTCTTCAATCTCGTCCTCCCAGCCTATTCATAGGCGCTCATGGGTTTCTTCACTCCCTGTGGATCACACCGTGTTGGGTGTCGCAACGAGCCTTTTCTCCTCCTATCTTGTGACCTTCCAGTCGCCTAAAACTCAACCCATGCGCAAGATAAATGACCAACCCAATCAGCGCATCTCCCCAGAACTATGTCGCGCATATTGTAGCCGTCTATCTTCTGTTGTTGGAACTAGCACCGGGTTTTAGAACTAACCTCTGTAGGCTTCTCAGCAAGAACAACATAGTCTCGTCGCTGCCTGTAGGCCACAAGTTCCTTACCGGGCTGGCCACAGGGCGTTGCGTTGTCGTATAGCTACGACTTGTTACCAGATAGGTCGTTCGCGATGGATACAAACGGATACTCACAAGGAGAGGCGCTCCTCGAGCCTCTCACACATCTCAACCGTGAACATCTTGCTGCCATGGCAGATGCAGCCGTCGCAGACCACCACAATGATTACGGCACTTCAGCTCCATCAAGTCCCAGTCAGAAGCGGAAACGCAGCGGCCCTGATTCTTCGCCTGACGCAAGACGCTCCAAGCGCGCTGTTCCCACGGCAGCGATGTCCAGTGCCCCGGACCCGGCGTCTGCAGCATATGTCGAGAGCGCTGTGGAGGCGGCTCAGGCGGCTGCCCAGGCTGCGACTAATGCTGATTTTGTTGCCTTACAGCATGCCACAACCGACCGTCATGAGGCATCTGACCCTGCAAATGCATCCAGCACGGCCGCCGCTGCTCTAGGAACAATGTATCCAACCCTGCATGTTCCGCAAACAACCGATGCCACGTTTGTCGCACCACCTAGTGCAGAAAATGAAGGTCATCAAGAGTCGCCTTTTAGTCATCACGACATACTGCAGTCTCATGGCCCTCTTGAGCCATCGGCGGATGGCCTGCCGTCACAGGTGCAACAGAATGGTGCCGGACCAGTACAGTCACCATACCCTAGTCGGGCCTCAAATCAACCAAAACTCGCAGTGGGTTCCGAAGAATGGCACAAGCAACGAAAAGACAATCACAAAGAAGGTAAAGTCCTGCCACCAATTATGCTTCTTCAGACAAATGTTCTCTAACTAGCATCAAGTTGAACGTCGGCGTCGTGAGACCATCAATGAAGGCATCAATGAGCTAGCCAAGATTGTACCTGGCTGCGAAAAGAACAAGGGGTCCATTCTTCAGCGAGCGGTTGCGTATATCCTCCAACTTAAGCAGAACGAGGCGCAGAATATCGAGAAGTGGACACTTGAAAAACTCTTGACCGAGCAGGCTATCCAGGAACTCAGCAGTTCAAATGACAAACTTAAGACAGAATGTGAGCGAGCATACCGGGAACTGACGATGTGGAAGAATGTGGCCCAGAACGCGGGGCTTGAACTTCCTCAGCCTAAAAACGAATCCTGAGGGCGTCGGTAATATGGACAGGCAAACATCAATACTGATGTAGCTGTGAAAGATACTTTGACTTTGGAGCCATTTTGATGGCCGTTGCTCCATGGTTTAGCAGCCAAGCGTATCTGCACAGCCTGTCCAGACTTGCTACGTTGAGGGACGATTGTACGATTCAGCCCATGGTATGGATATCATAATATAGGCTCTCGGCGGTTCATTTCCGGGCGCTTATGTTCTATACGGAGATTGACGACTACGTGTCTTAGCACTTTCTAGTCAAAATCTTCCAGTTATTGTTTCTTAGCTAGCGGAGGCGTTGTCCACCATGTTTGGTTTTATTCTTCTGCGCAGACATGAGCGAAGAACCGGAAGGAATGGTAGGCCGGGTAGGATTAGGTGGAAACCCGGGAGGTTCCGGCGTTGAAGGCATCATGATTTTTGATCCCCAGCTCCTGACAGCACAGGGCTAGTGGTAGTCGAATTCCCTACCGGGCTCACGCAGTCCTAACGTATTGTACATTTTAACATTTGCAGCATGGTCCTTACCAGGTCCCAATTGCCCGTCAATCACGGGTTACGAATTATATCCAAATTCAAAAGAGAACTGTTTCTCGGATAGGATACTTGCGAAACTGAATAATGATGAACCACAAATATGACCTGCGCAGCTTGGCTACGCCAAAGAGATGATATAATGATATTCTAGTAAATCATAAGAAGTTAATGCACTGACTGGGATGGTGCATCCGCCTCTTTACCTGAAAGTTGATGGTTGATTGTCTTCAACCCGTGTTCTCTCTCGCTTTAGACCCGGCTCGCAGATCCATATAAATGCCTTGCGCTTATAGATTGGAGCTGAGTTCGCATGCCTCATACGGTCAGAGTTTACTCTCTATTATAATCACACTAGGTAGGTACCTTAAATCATAAATGACCATAAGTATACCTAATAATCCCACTGTTTATAATTTATTTACCCTATAGTGTGTTAGTAGATACTGGTGTTAGACTTTGGTCGTGTAAGTGAACAGCATCGGCGAATCTAGTGGCACATCGAATTCACCAGATTACCCCTCTACACCAAGTAGTCTCATATAGCAATTCAATTTTTTATTATTAGAGTTGATATACGTGCGGTGAAAGACAAGACACTCTCTCATCGATTGCTTTGTCTATGATGTTACATGGACGACAATACACATCAGATCTGGATCAGATCTGGCTCAGAACAACAAAGAATTGGCCCCTCAGCCGCTTTACCCGCGGTAGCACGACAGCCTCAAGTTCCCGTCGTTTCGTATCTCCGAACAAGCAGCGAATAGTACCTCGGGCGGGCTGCTAGGCTGGACCTTTAGGTAATCAATAACCCAACAAAGAGAGAGAGGCAGGCCCATTGCATTTGTAGCCCCTCTCCGCCGGCCCGTACACTAACACATGGTACTGCACTACAGCAAACCATATTGTCCCCACTGCACATGTGGAAGGTAAATTTTTCACGGCAGGCCACACTTTGCTCGCCACATGTGAGACCATGTAAGGGGCTACTGGTCTGGCCCAGGCGTTTATGTATGTAGGTTGCCTGCTGGCTGGCTGAATGAATGGCATACATGTTAATATGTTCCAAGGTTTAATTATTGAAAGTATGTAGTACTGCAGGAAGGTAAGAGAAGTAGGTAGGGTACCTGGACAACCTTGCGCAGTTCGGCTTGAAATTATGTACAGTACATACATACCCTACCTTGAGTAAGGTTATAGGGAGCAGCGATGCACCTACAATACCTAACTGTAGCCGAACCTTAGCAGAGGAGCAACAAGCAACAAACGACGTGTAGCAGAAGGAGGAGCAAAGTGGCCCGCCCATTCCCATTCGCCCATTGTCCGGTCTTCCTTACCCAGCGCAGCCCCATCGCCCCGTTTATTCCTCCCTCGCCGCCCTCCTCTAAATGCTCCGCTTTCTGCTGCGTCGACTTTTCCAAACTTCCCTCAATCCCCATCACTCACCACAATCTTAATCTTATCATAACCCAAACCCAAACCCACTCCCCGCACAATATCGCAGCGTTGCCGCATCTATTTTTTTCTGTTTTCCACACTCGACGAATTACGCGGCCTCTTGCCCGTTGTTCAGCATTAAGTTCCTTTAGACGACTCTCACCGGCCGTCCGCCAACAACCAGCACAAAAACCCTCGTCCTAGAGATATTCCCTGCCCCTACGCGCCGTCATCCGAGACAAGACCCTATCGTTCCCGTGGTGACAGATCCGCCATCAGGTCCCTCGACGACAACTCCTGTACTACAGCTTCTGCACACCCCCACATAGAAGGGTTTACCATACACTTGTTGTTTATGTATCAGCACGACAAGACCGCTGTGTCTAGACACCCTGCCCCTCTCACGCGGCAATCGCTTCGTATACCGCGGAAACCCTGTAATCCGGGCATCAGTTCTGTCGGCTGAACCCGTTCGCGATACCATCGCCCGATGTTAATGCCTTCCAACGCTCGCAACTGTCCTCCAGTCACCCCTATGTCCACCATTTGGAACCCTTCGCATAACTAACCTCCTGGCTCGCTTCGCCCTCTCTTGGCTCTATCGCCAACGCTCACGAATGAGTGTATAAGTCTTATCCCGTGTGTACACACTCAAGAGACTCGCTTCCTCTCCGACCAAAGCAAAACTTCCACCATTGCCAATAATACTCAACAGCCACTCGTAACAACACCGTCAAAATGGCTCTCATCAATGTCCGTCGTGATGTCACCGACGCCTTCTATCGCTACAAGATGGAAAGAATCCAAACCAAGATCGAAGGCAAAGGTAATGGCATCAAGACGGTTGTCGTCAACTTGAGCAGCGTTGCTGCCTCTCTTGCCCGCCCTGGTTCTTACGTCATCAAGTACTTTGGATTTGAGCTTGGTGCCCAGACCAACATCGATCCAGCTGATGACCGCTGGATCATCAATGGTAGTCACGACGCCCCCAAACTACAGGACTATCTAGATGGTTTCATCAACAAGTTCGTCCTTTGCAAGAAGTGCAAGAATCCCGAGACCGACGTCGTCATCAAAGATGGCCACATTGTGCTCGATTGCAAAGCCTGCGGTCAACGCACAGACGTGGACCTTCGTCACAAACTTAGTGGCTTCATCCTAAAGAACCAGCCCAAGAAAGGCGGCAAGAAGGACAAGGCCGAACGCAAGGCAGCCCGCAAGGCCAAGCAGCAGGCCCAACAGAATGGCAACGGCAATGGCAATGGAAATGGAAGCGGTGGAGAGAATTCCGAGAATGCCTCCAACGAGAACGATGACAACGAGGAGAACGGCGCCGCTAGTGACGACGAGTTCACCCGTAAAATCACGGCTGATGCTCAGGTCATTGATGCGCCCGTCGAAGTCAATGACGATGAATGGGCCGTCGATATGTCTGAGAAGGCTGTCAAGGCCCGTCAGAATCAGCTTCCCGACCAATTCCGTCAGAAGCTCGCTCTCGGTGGCGGTGGCGATGAAGACGACGAAGATGGAGAAGGCGGTGGCAACACTGTCTACGATGCGCTAGGTGACTGGATTCAGGAGGAAGCTACAAAGTCAGGTAGCATTAACAAAGTCGATGATATCCAGGTTTATATCAAAGCTAAAGAGCTCGGTATTGAAGGTAAGCATAAGACCGTGCTGGTCCTTGTGCAAACTCTCTTCGACGAGAATATCATTACGCAGATTCCCAAGCGTGCTGGAGTACTTAAGCAGGTGAGTCTTCCGTCAGATCCTGGAGTCACAAGATAGCCGAACTGACTATTCTCTTAGATAGTAACATCTGAACGCCACGAGAAGGCTCTTCTCGGCGGTGTGGAACGCCTTCTGGCTAACCTCAGCAAGGACCACCCAGAGCTCATGACCAGTGACAAGATCGTCAAGATTCTCCACCAGTTGTATGACAAGGACCTAGTCACTGAGGAGGTCGTTACGAAGTGGGGTACAAAGGCAAGCAAGAAGTATGTCGATCTCTCTACTTCTAAGAAAATCCGACGCGCCGCGGAGCCCTTCCTCAAGTGGCTTGAGGAGGCCGAGGAAGACGACTCTTCCGACGAGGAGTAAGAATGAACTATCTGCATCGTCGATCGCTCACAACAGAGAGCATGCTATTCGGTTTCAGCGGCCTTTACTCACTTCATACATTCCTTGATTTGCCGGGTTTTTAAGCTTTACATAGTTCCTCGATAGAATGATACGGAGGGACAGACTAGTAGCGCGAACCGCGAAAAGGCTTTGATCTTTGCATTCTTCTGTAATTTTGCTGAGCTCCCTACCAACCACCACGATTAGATCGGGGCTGCCTATCAGTAGTTTTAAGATAGGAAAATAAAACACTCGCCGCTCTATTCTTTGAATTTTGATTTACTGGCTTGTGTGTCGCGGTATGATAGATCACGTGGACTTGACTACTTCTAGCTCATGTTATTCGACAATAAAGGCACTGCAAATACTTGTCCGCCCGCCATTCTAGGGACTCGTGGGCTGGTTTTATGCTTCGTTAGAATTAGGTATTGGCGTGACGACACAGGACTTGTCATTTCACGCATACTCCGAGTGTATTTGGGTTTCCAGCACAGGTTTGAGTTCGTATTGGTCTCTTATGCTTAGATCGTTGATTGATACTTGAGTAAAGGGGAGGTTGGGTTCCTCCTTCGTTATGTTGGATTTAAGTAGAGCGAGAATTTACAGGTCTGACAATCAATCTACGAGGAATGTGATATATTTCCGGCAACGTTGGGAATTGGATGTAGAGTCTTTTTAGTTTGGGAGGTAGATATAATAATTCACGAGTTCATCTTTCCTAACGAGAAAGAGGTAAGTGACCTTTCAACTTGCTGGCCATGTCATTCATATATTGCCACATTCACCATATCTTCGTCGAAACTTACTAGCTCAATACCTGAATGAAGCCACATCTAGCTCACGATTTGACCTCACTATGAGAACTAGTAAGAAGTGCCATTACATTACAATATGTATGTATTCCTTGCCTTTCAAGCGGGTAGCGACTATCAAGTTCCAATGTCAGCGAACAACTAGCTGACACCAAAAACACCGAACAGTCAGTAAATATCACTTAGCAAGAGCCGAGTCTTTATGCCCCCTCCCTTGCAAGAAATATGGGTGATGACGACGACGACGACGAACCCGTCACTACCAGGACCCATTACCGTCATTCCCATCATTATTTGCATTCGTTCCCCTGGAAATGTCCGCCCGACCCTCCTTCGTATCCCAGTAGCCGCCAGAACTCTGCGCCAGCGTCGCGTCGCCCCAGCCGTTCGCCGCCGGCGCCGTCTCCTTTCCTTTCCCTTTGACGCTGCCGCCGCTGTGGGAAGGCACGGGGCTGGCCCAGGTTCCCGGGATCGGGGTTGCGTTTCCTGGGACGGGGGACGAGGTTGGGCCGCTGGGCGTCCAGCCGTTGTGGTTGCTTCTATTGTCGTCGTTGTTGGGGGGCCATGCATTGGTATTGGTGTTGCTTGGACCGCCGTTATTGCTGTTGTTGCCCCATCCGGAATTATTGTTATTGTTGGTGTTAGCGTTGTTGTCCCATCCGCTATTACTACCTGTTTGATCCCATCCACTATTGTTCGCGCCGCCGTTGTTGTTGTTCGTGTTAGCGTTGTCCCATCCGCTGTTGCTACCACCACTATTGCCCCAGGCATTGTTGTTGTTCTTATTGTTGGTTGCGGCGTTATCCCAAGAGGAGTCACCTCCTGTGTTCGTATTGGGTGCATCCCAGCCGCTTCCACCACCGTTATTATTAGTATTGTTGTTGGTATTATTGTTATCCCATCCGCCGTTATTACCAGTCCCGGCACCCCATCCACCACCATCATTGTTGTTACTCGCAGCATTATTCGCATTATCGCCCCAGCCGCTGTTGGGCTGCGGGCTGGCCTCCTTGCTGCTGCCGCTCCGATTGCTCCAGCGCTCCTCTCGGAAGCGCAGGTCGGTAGAGTCCTTCGCGGCGGTCTCTTGTAGTGATTTCCCAAAAGCAGCAAGCTTGTCACTAATAGCGGCATCTAGATCATTCGCATCCTTCTTCCTCTTCTTCTTCTCGGCCTGCTTATCGAGACTCCTCTTGGAGCCTGAGGCGCCCTGAGCGCCCCACATACTTCCCGAAGGACTCCCGGCCGTCGTCCCCTTGATGGGTGATCCGTTCGGCGCTGTGACTTCGATGGATGGTATCACGTTTGAGTCCCAGCCGGCTTCTCGGTCTTTAGGGGGCGACAAACTACGTCGGTCACCCCAGTATCCTTGATCTTTATTGCTCTTGCTTCTTGCGAAATCTGGAGGCGGCTGTGTACGGATGGGAATAGGCGGCGCGTTGGGTGGAATGGGTGCTGGACCTACAGTACCCCAGCCTCGGAACCACGGGTTGCTCTCGTCGATGGCGCCTCCTGGGGGCGGCACGTGCGGGGGAGCTGGTTGTCCATTCACGGTTGGGAAGCCGTTGTACCATGGGTTATGCATGGGGTGCGGCACGCCAACCGGTAGGTTCTGGTAATTGTAGATACGCCTGGGGTAGAGCGCCCCATACGGGTTGCCATACGCCGGACCGTGGTAGACACGCATAGTGCCGCTGTCATTGTCGTAGAAGGCATTGGGTCGCGGATCTTGGGGTACTTCCACAGCATGCTCGACTTGCATCACTGAGGTCCGGGGAGGAAGCAGTAAGTTGGGTTCGCGCATATTGGCAGCAGGATGCGCAGGCGGGAAGCTGACCCTTTTTTTCGATTTCTTCGACTTGGTTTTCTTGGGAACTTCGACTTCAACGGCGGATTCAGGCTCGGTATCCGATACAGACTCAGATTCTTGCTCAGAGGCGGATTTGTCCTTCTTCTTCCCCGACTTCTTTTGTTGACTCTTGTCGGCTTTTTGCTGTTTCTCTTTCTTACCACCACCATCTTTGCCCTTTTGCTTTCCCTTCTTCACAGATCGAGTCTTGTCCTCTTCTTCCGTATCTTCAGACGCAGCATCCTCGGCACTAGAACCACTTGACTCGGACTCGCTCTTTGCGGATTCGGTCTGCTTATTCTTCTTCTTGTTCTTAGTCGTATCCTTTTGTGTCGATATCGAGTCATTGGACTTGTTTCCTTTGGCATCTTTTGACTTCTCTGCATTATTTTTTTTATTCTTTGCTTGTTTTGCAGTGGCCGAAGTAACATCGCTCTCGCTTTCGCCGAGAGATGACTCAGGAGTCAAAGTCTTGTTCGCTTTCTTTCCCTTCTTTTCCTGGGGCGTCTTCTGAACAATACTTGCTTCGCTTTCGCTTTCGTCGCCAGACGTGATAGCCATAGCTACGGACACTTTGCCTTTCTTTGAATCAACTTTTGCTTCGACGACGCTGGCCTCGCTATCACTTTCATCACCAGAAGACACAGAAACGACAGCAGTGTTCCTCTTCTTGTCCTTCTTAGCTTGTGGTTGTGCTTTCACAGCCCTGGCCTCACTGTCGGTCTCAGATGATGTGTCATCAACAAAAGAAACTTTTTTCTTCCATTTCTTTGCTTGATGCTTTGCGTGTACGGCAGCAGCAACATCATCATCGGTATCCTCTCCAGACGAAACAGCAACAGCAACTCTCTTCTTTTTCTCATTCGCCCTTGCCTGCTCCATTTGTTTTTGTTTCCTTCGTCCTCGGACACACTTCGTGCATGGACAAGTCGGGTCAAGTTCCTCATCCGAGGACTCGTCGCCCTCGCTTGTCTCCTCACTCACATCCGTACTGGTCCCTGTTGTTGGATCCAAACCTATCTTAGAAGTTTGTCTTAAGGCAGACTTGAGAGGTTCACCGGGGCCCTGGGAATTTCGGTGCCGTACAGGCTTTCTTCTTGGCACTGCGATTTTGTAGAGGTCAGAGCCTGATTCGTCGTCTGTGAGCACCTCGAAGGAGACAACGTGACGTGGCCCATTGCTTTTCTTTTTGGAATTCTGATGCCGCCTGAAATTCTGGCCAACCATCCATTCGGCAATTGAATGGGGTGGCATTGTTGCTAGTGCTGTAAAAATTGAATTGTGATGTTTTGAAGGGGAACAGCATGTGCTAGGTAGATACTGGATGGGAATGTGAAGACCTCAGTGATAGGAAGATTGACGAACGAATAGGCTAGCGTGAGAAGATATGAGGATCATTTACAAGAGGTCAAAAATATAAACTGCAAATAGGTGTGATTAGGAGCATAACCGTGGTCTGCGGAATGTTGCTGGGCTACAGGCTCATTATCTGATGTGTACAGATAGTGAATGCCCTACAGCTCTGCAGTTTTGTCACCAAAACGATCCAGTCAGGTAGCAACAATAGCGAATGCTACCCATCTAATTAGGCACACAAGTGAGTCCAACTACCCAGGTGTACTTCTTCGCAGACTCGAATAACGGCGGGATAATTATGTGGAGGGTGACAACATGGTAATAGGCCAAACGCTTAGGAAAATGGAACATGACTTTAGAGTTTTGCTTTCTCCTTCAATTCGAGGTCGTGCCATTCCCTGTTTATGCGCGTGTTCTGCCAGTACGTCCACGCTCCTGCAGCAACACCCAATGGAGGGACCAGAAGGCACAGCCAGTTCCACCATGGCGGGCTGCTCTTTCTGATCTCTCGCAAGCAAGCATCGATGTTCGCTTTTAGCTCCTCCCGAGACCCGTCGTTCCACACAACCACGCCCCTTCCCTTCCCTCTCGCCTCGCATCGTTTCGCCTTAAGTCTGACGTCTGTCTGGCTGAGCACGCGGTTCTGTGCATCTTCAGCGCTGAGATGGGCATCTCGCTCCATCAATCTCTTCTTCTGCACCTCTGGGTCCTTGACAGCGACAACCATGACCACCCCTGACAGCTTGTCCCAGCCGCTCTCGAACAGCAACGGGACATCGAGCACCACAGCCCAGTGTCCTTTTAGATAACACCGCAGAAGGGATTTATATATCTCCTTTCGCACTGCGGGATGCACGATACCATTCAGCACGGCTCGGTTCCTCTTCTGCTCCTCACCATTCCCGAACACACGCCTACCAAGCGCCGGCCTGTCTAGTGGTCTGCCTTTTCCGTCGACCCCGTTCTCGGGCATGGACTCAGAGACAGGGACAAGTAATTCGGGGCCAAAATATTTTACGATTGCGTTGTAGCCATTCGTGCCGGGTTCTACTACTTTCCGCGCAACAACATCGGCATCAAGGATCGGTAAGGCATAAGGCGGCGATGATAGGATGGATGATACTGTGGACTTGCCGGTCGCGATAGACCCGGTCAGACCAATGAAGAGCATGTTGATTGTGTTTTCACCGATCTATCTTCTGTTGAGTAGTATATTGAACACAGAATCGATTGTATGGTTATGATGTCTATGTTGCGCTAAATAGTGGGCGTTGGAGGCAGTTGTAGACAAGCATGATGTGAAGTTGAAGCTCTCCCGAGGCTCAACTCGAGGTAGAGTTCCACGACAGGGATCCCCTGCGTTACCTCTAGATCGATCTTGGCATAGACTGCCCCGCTTTGGACTCCTGTGTCTTATCTGCTTATCGCACTGCAGCACCACTGCAGCACTGCGGGGGAGGGGTACCTCTGGTAATTGGAGGGGCATTTTGCCAGTTGAGCGCAAAAATCTGAAGATATTCGCGGACCCGGTCCAGCATTGTCACAGGTTAGAGTGGTTTGTTTTTACCTAATCTCATGTCTTGTGTTGACTTGCAGCGGCTCTATCACTATACAGAAAGCTGAACAAGCTCCCCACCATATCCCATTTTCTTAGTTAATTCTCATTAGATTCACACTTTTCATATCAATCATGGGTGTACAACCCAGTCCCCTCCGAGTCTTGCTCATCGGCAACGGAGGCAGGGAACATGCTATTTCCTGGAAATTAAGTCAATCTCCCTTGGTTGAATCTATAATAGCAGTGCCGGGTAACGGAGGCACGGCGACATGCTCTAAAACAACCAACAACGCCTCGGTGTCTGCTGAAGATTTTCCTGCACTGCTGGACTTGGCGAGAAAGAACAACATTAACTTTGTTGTACCTGGCCCTGAAGCGCCTCTTGTCGCTGGAGCCGTGGACTTTTTCGAAGATGCCGGAATCAAGTGCTTCGGTCCGTCCAAGGCCGCTGCGCATATGGAGGGCAGCAAAACCTTTTCTAAAGACTTCATGAAGAAACATAAGATCCCAACTGCCGCCTATGAGAACTTCTCCGATTACGAGAAGGCACGGCAGTACCTTGACAGTGTTCAACACGACGTTGTCATCAAGGCCAGTGGTCTCGCAGCTGGCAAGGGTGTGATTATCCCTACGACAAAAGAGGAAGCTCACAACGCGCTCAGAGATATCATGCAAAAGGGCGAGTTTGGCTCTGCTGGAGACGAGGTCGTCATTGAGGAATTCCTGACCGGCGATGAGCTAAGCATTCTCACATTCAGTGATGGGTACACGATCAAATCCCTTCCTCCAGCTCAAGACCATAAAAGAATTGGTGAAGGCGATGTCGGTCTCAACACTGGTGGTATGGGTTGCTATGCGCCGACAAACATCGCCACACCAGAGCTCGTGGCGCAAATTGACCGCGATATCATAAAGCCTACCATCGACGGCATGCGCAAGGACGAAATACCCTTCAAGGGGGTCTTATTTACTGGCCTTATGATTACATCTGCGGGACCCAAAGTGCTCGAATATAATGTGCGATTTGGCGATCCGGAAACCCAGACAGTCCTACCTCTGTTATCTGATGATACGGATCTGGCGAAGATCATGCTCGCCTGTTCGAAAGGTCATCTTGACAGCGTGTCAATTAAAATTAAAGATGAATTCAGCACGACCGTCGTCGTCGCGGCCGGTGGCTATCCAGAGTCCTATGCTAAGGGCGACGAAATCACTGTTCAAACCCCACCTTCAGATATCAATATCTTCCACGCAGGCACCAAGCTAGCGGACGGCAAACTTCAGACGGCGGGCGGTCGAGTCATAGCAGCAAGCGCAACGGCAAAGGAGAGTTTGCGAGCAGCTGTGGACAAAGCCTACGAAGGCGTAAAGCATATCCAGTTCAAGGATATGTACTACCGCAAAGACATAGCACACAGAGCATTCAAGCCCACAGCCGACACGAAGGAAGCCCTGACATACGCACAGGCCGGAGTTAGCATCGACGCCGGGAACAAACTCGTTGAGCGGATCCGCGCCGCGGTCCGCTCAACGGCACGCCCCGGCGCTGACGCCGAGATCGGCGGTTTCGGCGGCGAGGTCGACCTTTCGAAGGCGGGCTTCACTAGCGAGGCCCCGATCATGGTGGGAGCCATCGACGGTGTTGGCACGAAGCTGATGATCGCGCAGGCGACGTCGAACCACCGCACGGTAGGCATCGACCTGGTGGCTATGAACGTTAACGACCTGGTTGTGCAGGGCGCCGAGCCGCTCATGTTCCTCGACTACTTCGGCTGCAGCAAGCTGGACGCCGAAGTGGCAGCGCAGTTCGTCGAGAGCGTTGCCATAGGGTGTCGCGAGGCCCGCTGCGCGCTCGTCGGCGGCGAAACAGCCGAGATGCCCGGCATGTATAGCGAAGACGACTACGACGCCGCCGGCGCCGCTATCGGCGCTATGTTGCCAAAAAACCGTCTCCCTCGCCTCGACGCCATGAAGTCGGGCGACGTGCTACTCGGCCTCGCCTCCTCAGGCGTGCATTCCAACGGCTTCTCTCTCGTACGCCGTATCCTAGCGCGTGAGAACCTTGCCTACTCCGCACCCGCGCCCTGGGCGTCGTCCTCCACAACCGTCGGCGAGTCCCTACTAACGCCGACGCGGATCTACGTGCGCTCTGTGCTGAAGACACTCCCGCACCTGAAGGGCCTCGCACACATCACAGGCGGCGGACTAACAGAAAACGTCCCGCGGACGCTCCCCGCACACCTGGCAGCCGAGATCGACGTGCGCACATGGACCTTGCCACCCGTGTTCAGCTGGCTCAAGAAGGCCGGAAACGTGCAGGCGTCGGAGATGGCGCGCACGTTTAACACGGGCGTCGGCATGGTCGCTATCGTGGCGGCCGAGGACGTCGAGGCCGTCATACAGAAGCTGCGCGACGAGGGCGAGACAGTCTACACTATTGGAAAGCTCGTTGAGCGCGCCCAGGGCGGCGAGGGGTGTGTTTTGAAGGGCTTGGAGTCTTGGTAAGGGGAGGCCTTTTGACGGCTTGGTTGGGTATAAAATTCAAAACGGATTCTCGGGTGAAATTTACTTCGGCTGGACTAGGACGGTAGTAGACAAAACATTAAACAAAAAATGCTATAAAATATTATTTGAGCATTATTTGCTGTCTTATCAAGTGCAACCTAGTTTTCATTGCGCTGTCTACCTCCTATGAGAGAAATGTTGCGTATGCACTACCAGTAATGCGTAGGGGAGGTGTGGCCCCCTGACCACCACCTCGGGATGAGGCTGCAACCCCCTGCCTCTGAACGTTCTCACATCTAAGCCCGGCGATGTCCTGTTGCCATTATCTGGTGTACCTATGCCTCTGCTCCCACCTCCGGCTCGTCATCGAGAGCATATGTCACCACCCTCACTACCGCCTGAATCTACCCATGTCATCACCACCACGTCCATCATGGCCACGGCCTCTTCAGAGAATGGAGAGACTTATATTACCACCACTTGGTCGAGGAAATAGACCCTCATGCTCGGTCTAGTTCCGAGAATCAACTCTCCTCTATTTTGAACCAACCAGGACACTCCTATATGTTTAGTAACTCACCCAAGGTGGACCCGAACAACCCTTAAAAACGGTTTGATAAATGATATTATTAGCTATTATTTTTGCTTACATTAGCTTCTTAAAGAGCATAAACTTTGTTACTTTGTTTATTGGTACTAAGTCATCGTCTAAGGACTTAGACTTATATGCGGTATTGCGGGCATCCATGTTGCAACAGCGACAAGACGAACGAGTTTCATGAACAGCGCGGATTTCTCCTAAACGCGTTGGACGAGGAAGGGAAGGCGATCGAGCGACTCCTCTGAGATAAAGAGGGACATACTTACCTAGCGGTAGCGAGAGACGCCACGGAGGGAAAAGTGATAGCAGCGGCTAATCAGAACGAACGGGCAACGTAGACCGAGACGTTACCGGTAGCGCCGGGACGGGAGACGTAGGATTAGCTCTCCAAGAGTTGAGAACCTCCGTTAGGAAATTGGCTTGATCGTAGCTGGTGTCGATGCGAGAGGTGGACATGCTGGGGTATGCGACATCGACCGAAGTCATCCGAGAGAGTCGAGACCGCCTATATGTAGCCAGGTCTTTGTTCAGGTGCAGACATTTTCAGCACTCGGAGTTGAGGACTGATCTGAGGAGACGCTTTGAGCACTCATGTGGATATGGTCGGGAATACTGATTTAGCATAACTGGCTCTCGGCAAATGTATCGAACGTCTCCTAGTGCTAGCTGCTTATGCGGCCCTGCTATTATTCATATTTAAGTTACTTTTGCTACGAGACACCCCCTATGAGCGCTATCTGAACTCTCCCCTTGAAGGCAAATCTCCCGATATCTACCGCGAGGCAGTTAACGTGCGCATCCTACAATGCTCACGCTGTACCAATGGTGGCCATAAATGCGTTAAAGTGTATGTATGTATACTGTAAGCAATAGTACAAGTTAACTAGCTAACAAGTAAAATAGAGCGTGCACGTTCTAGTAGAAGAAGTATTACATAACGTGATTTTGCATACAAATGTTGAAGTGTTGGTATGGAAGCCTCCAAGACTGGAGCAGAAACTGGAGGTTCTGGCATCCGAAATTGGAGCCTAGATACCACGTTTACCCCACAGGGCGGAGACATCCGCATACAGGAGTAACCTCAGAACTGACCATATTAAGTTAGTTCAAAGATGATAAAAACTCTAGCAGAGACAGAGTTCAGAACATAGAATAACAACAATACAGAGATTACTAATTGAACCCTCAATGGATCGACTCGTTTATATCTGACAACATGAACCTCATGATAAAGGAGATAGAAGTGCGAGCCCAATCCTAGGGGTCACGTGATAGATCCCTAAGTCGACCTATAGATTTAAGATCTTAACACAGGATCTCTAGATCCGTAGGTGGCGCAATAAAAGCTTTTGTTCCATCGTGTTCGCATATTCCGAGCCTTATTTCTCGCTACATGTCATGTCATGGTGGCAAATTAGGCACCGACAAGTTAACGAAGGAAAGGCTCGCTTAGGCTTGAGCTGCACAGTTGGCATGGGTTGGATTACGATTGGTTAATATCTACCGTTGCCGACGTGCAGTTGTAGTTCAACTATCATATCAACTGGCGTTAAGTGTTGTAAAGCAGAAGTACGGTATGCAATTAGAAATGAAGCATGTGAAATGACTGGACACGTATTCTGGTTAGAAATCTCCTCTCAACTAGGGTCTGACACGCAATCCACGATCGGCCACCAAAAGATGCCAGCGCATTTTCCCTGGGAGAGGTATGAGGCTCTGCTGGAGGTTTTCAGTAGGTGCTTATAAACGAAATGTCGATGCCGGATACGTAGCTTTCTAATATAAGAGAGACCACGAGAAGCAAAACGAGACAACGTGATGTAGGTATGTCCATAGTTTGGTACAAGACAGGGCTCGATATATGCACCTCCTACTATAGCTCATTCGTAGAACCCCGGAACAGCATCTTAACAAGTCACCACCATGCGCAGCGGCGGCCAAATGAAAGCTCTCAGAAGACCTCATATTCGTGAGTTCTTCCGACTCAAGCGCGACCAGCTCAAATCTGTTTTCCGTTCTTCCAACAGCAAGGCCGAGACGAATTGTCCTTCCGCTAGTCCCCCTACGCCTCAAGATCCCGCTGATAGTCTTACCCCCCTTGGAGACGCCCCTAGTGACTCTGCCCCTCCTCAAGGTTCCGCGGCCAATTCTGCCCCTTCTCAGGATCTATCGTCTGTATTCGAAGATAATGGGGCTGCTGAGTTGGGATCCCAGCTTGAGGGTTCGCGCTCAGATCACGAGGCTGCTGCGGTGGACTCCCTGCTCCATCTTGCCGGCTCAGATGACGAGGTTGCTGAGCTGCGGTCCCTATTTCGTGAATTGAGCTCGATTAGCGAGATTTCCGAGGCGCAATCAACGCTTCTTGGTTTGTGCGCAAATAACAATGCTTTCGAAACAGAACTCGGCCTTGTCTGCCACGTCGTCGTTAGGATTTTGCAAGATCTATGTCGAAGAGACAGCCGGTTCATCTACTTGCAAGAGGCCATGGAAGAGTTCCTAAATGAGCACTTTTGCTTGAGGATTCGAATACTTTGCTACAATCAGCATACTAACTCTGCTCTCTCTGATAACAGCTACGATCAATATAAGACCATTGGTCTTGATCTGGATTTTCTCTCTCAGATGAAAGACGCTCAGGATGCCGTGCGTTATCGATTGTCTCTTCTAGTACCGATGGCCGAAATCCTCCTGTCTATAATATATGAGATTCTTGATGTATTCGACTTCGACATCGTAGCCCAAGAGTCCATTGTGCAGCGGAAGATATCAGCTTATCTTACTCTTTTGCATCACCTCTACGACAAGACTAAAAACCGCGAGCCCAAACCGAGTAAACAAACGATTAACTCATTGGAAAATCAACAACACAACTCTCACTTTATCTACCAAACCGAACTTGATCTCGCAACAGACCAAACCCGAATCCTTAGGCTCGATCCCGGCTCTGGAGACGATGATATTCAGTGCAGTTTAAACGTGCACAGCATAAAAGAAGATGGCATCCCAGAAGCCCTATCGTACGTTTGGGGAAAAGAGCTTTCTAAAGAACGGATTCTTGTTGATTCGCAACGTTTTTTTATAACAAAAGACCTCTTTGAAATTCTTCGAAGCTTGCGATATCCAAAAACCTCTCGGACCATATGGATCGACGCAATTTGCATTAACCAGGCAAATAATAAGGAAAGAACTCATCAAGTTCGGTTAATGAGAGAAATTTATTCACAAGCACAAAAAACGATAATCTATCTTACGAAGGCCGACTTGCACCTAATACAACCTCGTCAATATATACCCCCCTTGCCTAAGAATTTTGGAGGGACTACAATGGATCAGTTCGACCTTGAATCCATTCTACGCGAGTTCCAGGAATATCCGAATGACGCTGAAAAGCCTTGGTGTGAGAGGCAGTTGGTTCTGTTTATGATGTTTTCTTGGTGTGTCCACCACATATTCTCATGTGCTTGGTGGGAGAGAATATGGACATTGCAAGAAGGCGCACTTGCTAAATCACCGCCGATTGTCGTTTTTCAAGGTCATTCTTGTACATTCCAAGCTCTGCAATCGGTTTGCAATATTTCGTATGACATGCAGAATTGGAGTCGGGACCAGCGCAGCCATTTTCTCGACCCAATCAAGCACAATCAAAGTAAAGGTAAGTAGTTTCTTACCAGCCTTTCATATACCATTCCAATCCTCTGTCAACAGTACAACGTTAGGCGCTCAGAGTATAGCATTGCTATATGTCTAGTGCGTCCAGTTCAAACAACCAGCCCAATATGTACTGATAATCAGAGTTATAGATGAAAGAACACGGGAAATATTCAACACGTTCAAGTCTTTGGGAGACAAGGGCGTTGGAATGTATCGCCAACCGCTACTTCTTAGCCTACGTCAACGGCATAGCGATGGTTCTACCGCCAGCCATCTATACAGCCTATTGGACGAAACGGCTGCGTACCGAGCCACAGATCCACGAGACAAAATTTACGCCCTGGAGTCTCTTCTTCCTCGTTGTATAGGGAAGCTTATTCGCATTGACTACAACGAAGATTATAAAATAACATTTGCATGTGCAACAGCTCGTTGTATTAACGCTCAACAAAGCTATAATCTAGCGGCAAAGTTTAACTTACTTATCGACTCTACCACGATGGGTAACAAAAGCTCTGTAGCGGCTGATGGCGAGGCTACAACCCACCCGTCCTGGGTGTTAGATTTCAGCTACTGCGACTCGGATATACGCAGCAATGAAGTGGCGAGCAATATAAATTCTATAGTCACCTTGAACGGATTTCTATTGCACAACGCCTTCAAGATCCAGAAGTCTAAAAGACAGGTGCTGAATCGAATGTTCGCCACTCCTACTACTCTTTTCTGTGACGGGATAAATATCGATGACATCGATGAGACGGGTGTTATCGCGGAGGAAGGCGACCCTGATTTGTTTGGTACTGTTTTCCGGCTCGCATTTCAGATCTATCAACGAATTCAAGGGACCCAGGCAAACAGCAGCGTTGGGTTGGATACTGTGATGTTATTCTTGTGTCTACATCTTGAGACCGATAGCTACCCGGACGGAGACGCCAGAGATTTTTTCGCTGTCCGTCTCAAAGAAATTGTTGGAAAGACGTACTTCATCACAAAGAATGGGCTGCTTGGAATCGCTACTGCACCAGTCCGTCGAGGAGACTCCCTCTGCCGTTTGGATCGCGTAAGTGTCTATTTTGTTCTCAGAGCGGTACCAGACTCGGAGTCAAAGAGCAGTTTAGAAGCAGCACAGAAACATCGAATAGTGGCGCGAGCAGCTATCAGAGGGGCGGACTTGCCGAGTCCGACGGCATCCTTCCTACCCTGCCGCTTCCAGATTATTTAAGTATAGCGTTATCAAAAAATGTAAAAGTATAATTGCGTTAGCTGATGGGCCAGAGAGGGATGGTCGGGTTTAGATAGCAGGAATTTTTTTTATTAACTTATTCTGCTATGCAAGATCCTTGTGCGGTCCTTCTTTCTATATATCCGTAAGAACCATACCTTATCGACTAGAGGCCCCTTCTATCCAGGGGCAAGGAAGCCTTCGTTTTTAGGTTATATGGCCATATGCCACACAGGCCACGCAGACCACGCAAGCCACTTAGATCACATAAGCCAAAGCAACGAAGGCAGCCCCCTAATACTGCGTGGCTTCGCCCTAATCCGACCGCCCGCTCCGCCGCGATAAGTGCGCGATTCGCTCCCTTAGGGCGCCAGGGGGGGTAGGGTGCTTATAGCATATAGCATGTGGAGCGAAAAAATAATAGGGAGTTCAACCCGTAAACACTAAGATGAAAAAAGTAAGTTGGTTGTACGAAGAATACTGTCTCTTGGAGTTAACAGTGTTTTTTTATTGTGTGGCTTGGGAAAAGCAAATAGACGCTGAGGGTTTCTGGGAGCCATCTGACCCTGACTGCATACACTCGGAAGCGAAACCAGGAAATTAAGAGTGGGGAGTTTCTTAGCCAAACCATACGAAGGTGTGATAGAGATAGCAAGCCGACTTAGAAGTGAGGCTCCGGGAGGGTACAGGTTGTATTGGGCAGCATCGGGTCACCTCGTCGGGTTATCAGCGAGGGTACAAAGGAGGCGTTTGGTATATGCATACAGAGTAAGGCGTCAGAGCTCTAACTATTGCCAACTAAAAAGGTCATGTAACCAAGATACCGACCATTTTTGGGAGGAGACTAGCAGTGGGATAGGCAAGGAATGGGACTAGACCCAAACTTCCCGAATGCCTTGCTCCGCGGCAAGCTCTGGCAAATTAGCGGGTTCATCAGAGGTACAACAGATTCTATGGCTTCAAGTGTCTGGTTATGCATGTACTGGCGACAGAATGCAATGGAGACGTGGCGGTAATCGGCAATCGTGATGCGTTGTTCTATTATCCGACTTGTGATATCGACCATTGGGTCTGACAAGAGTGTTCTCCTCGAGCAGCTTGTATTACAAGTAGCGAGGTCCGACATGACCGTTGCTGACCATAATGTTGCGGAGGCCTCCTTGCAAGCCATTTTGCCAGCGAACACCTTGTAACTCTGTTCTCTGTGATGGCTGGCCTGCTGTGATATGGATAGTCATGGCCAGCTTCTGCAAGAAGCTTCGACGTTTAAGGGTAACGAAGCTGCCGGAAGTCTGCAAGCTAAACATAAGAAATTCTTTAGGGTCGGCAATTAGTCTAGTTGTTGTTATAGACAAGGATAATAAAGAAAAACAGTACTAACTTATTTTTGTACGCTATAAAAATGTTATTGATACTCAAAACTTTATAAATTTTATACAGAGTTCGGCTAATAACAATAATTCGGACAATTAAAGCAACTCGGAAAGCAAAGAGGACAATAAATAAATCATTTTGGACGACGATGATAACGGTAAAGAAATGGAGTGGCCTCGCTCTGAGGAAAGCCAGGATGAGTGGGCTGGCTTCGACGATTTCTCTGGTATGAAGAATAGTAACCCCTGTTACATAAATCAGTACTGACAGCGTACAGTTTTTTGTAATTCCCCCAGATGGTCAACGCCTAGGGTAGGGTCGACGCGATTGCACCCTTCTCGGTTCGTTGCAAGGTAGCCGTCAATGGCATTGTTGGCTACAATTTGACCATAATACACCTTTGTCATCAAACCGGGGGAACATGAATAAGATATCGAACGGAGGCTTGTACCCTGGGCGACAGAAGTTGATATCAAGGCGATGGAATTTCGTGACTGCGTTGACGATTGTTTAAGGCAAGCTGGGGTTTAATGCAATAATCACTCTCGTGAATTCATAAACTCAAGGCGGGTTGCTAGATAGCATTCAAAATAGAGAACTTCGCCAGCAAAGCTTTACATAATGACGACTTGCTTGGCGCTACGGGGTATTCTTCCCGATTCAATCAATTAAGCAGTTTCTTTCACCTTTAACTTACACACCATTATTGATGACTAACCCTGTTGCAGTTCTGTAGCGTCGATTGATAGTCAAGCTCTGGGAAAATATTGATGTCGTAAAAGAAACAAAGTAGTTGACGATGTAAAAGTATTGTACGAGACGGTGATATATCCAGGGGTCCGAAAACAATGATCAGCCGCTGCGCGAGATAAAGGCACGATGCGAAGAACAATATCAAATAATATGACACCTAGCTTATCGGGCCAGTTAGACAGGAATGCTTGAAGCACAGACAGTTTGCTTCATTTTCAAATGATCATGATAGATTTATGTTTCCTGTTTCGACGGCTACATCGAGTTAAGTGTCAGGTTCATCGAGGAAAATATGCATGTAAAAGTAAGTACCTTCCAATGCATATTACTGGGTCGAGAAAACTAGGCAGGTACCAGCATAGCGTACTGTACACTAAACACTAAACACTAAACACGTTGGTCTCAATCCATCGTGAAACCACAGTCGAGTTTCTTGTTACTAAATCCATGATACCAAGCTTAGGCGTCTTCGAGAAGCATCAACGTCATAACTTCAGTACTTTCTTGGTCGCCTTGACTGGCTGACATTCGGTTGACTTCGATTAGTCTCCGCTCGCGCTGTCAAAATCAACCACATCAAACGGCGCATTCGCAGGCGAAGAGCTAATTTGGTTACGAGACACACAGAAGCGGCCGACATGCGCTTCACCACCATGATATCGTCACCGGCATACCCGGCCCTCCTTTCTCTTCTCGCCCTCACATCCACCGCCGCCGCAGCATCCGATGCCGAACCTACTACGACCACAACCGCTTGCACAGTTTCCTCGACATCTGGCGCCTTCTTCGATCTAAGGGCTGACGCCGCCATAAAACCCAAGCCCGACGGCTCCCGGCCCTCCCACAGTCGCGGCGCGCCTCTAACTGACTACAAAGCGAGGGGCTGGGATTACGGCTCCAACTTCACCTTGAACATATGCAACGCCGTCGTCGAGCCCATCGAGCCCGTGAAGGGGGTCGCCGAGAGCAAGTATCAAAATATCAGCGCATACTACGTTTCGGAGGGAGATTTCTATAGCCTGGGCTTTCAGTCATCCAATCTGGTCACGCGGGGGAAGGAATTGGTTTTACAGTACACAGGTGGCTCCCCGTGTGGGAAGAAGAAGTCAAAGTCACGGAGCTTGAGCGATAGGAGCGCCGTGCACGCCGGCGCAGCTTACAGAGACTACGAGAATGACGATGAACCGCCTTCTTCCAAGAAGATTGGGGGCGATGTGAGCAAGAGCAAGAAGGAGGATGAGGATGATGAGGAGGATGAGGATCAGATCCGCAGGAAGTCCACAACCATATTTTTTAGCTGTGACCGAGACGCGCTTGGCGGCAACGCCCAGGTTTCCTTCATCGCCACAGATCCCGAAGAATGCAATTATGTCTTCAAGGTCAAGTCAGCGCACGCCTGCGCCGCCGCCGAGCCCCACAAGCCTGGAAGTGTCGGACCCGGCTCTGTCTTCGCCATCATCTTGGTCGTAGCCGTCCTGGTCTATCTGCTGGGCGGCGTCTTCTATAACCGGACAGTTGGCAACGCCCGAGGCTGGAGGCAGCTACCCAACTACTCGATGTGGGCAAGCGTGTGGAGCTTTATCTGCGTAAGCCGTTCTCGAGTCTCACAAGACTTACCATCGCATAGCTCTCGGTTTGATTAACTTCAGTCGCAGGACATATTCGTCATTGCTACCTCGTCCTGTGCTAGGCTCATCCCAAGTCGGAGGGGATACCACTATCTCTCGGGATCACCCACCGCGAGGGGGAGGAGTAGTCGCGATGATGAAAATCGTCTGATCGATCAGTACGATGAAGAATGGGAGGACTGATGCTGTGGCCCGGCCTGTTGTGTGTATTCGTATTGTGTGTTA
This sequence comes from Xylaria cubensis, assembly GCA_022385715.1. Classification (NCBI taxonomy): domain Eukaryota; kingdom Fungi; phylum Ascomycota; class Sordariomycetes; order Xylariales; family Xylariaceae; genus Xylaria; species Xylaria cubensis. Next base: position 96,110 of record MU279102.1, on the reverse strand, counting down.
CCATGAATTAAATTGGTCCCCCCACTTCCTACGCGAGACGCGAGGCTGTAGTCCTTCAGGATTTCTGGTATGGGAGGACGAGGGATGATGATATTAGCATCTACTATTTTGGGTTACTCCGGCGTTTTTGGTTGGACAGCGGCATATACATAGAATTCAAGTGTTGGTCGAAATTGTCTCTTTGACACGCTACCTCTCGCCTGTATCTACACTACACTAGGTTAGGTCCTCCTGTCCGATCGTCCCTACTTGCCTAGTAATAATTAATTTGCCGGACGTCCATACAGTAGGAAACATTTGTATATAATGCGATCTACAAACGGGCCATATCAGGATTAGAGCCTTTTACCACCCAGGGCTACAGATAGAGATCTATACCGAGGTATGATTCTGATTGGCCTTGTATATATCGAGCCACGCCAATTCAATCATCGTGTCCTCGTCCGGTGTCTGGTCCGGTGCGCCACGGGAAGTGCTAGTTACCTACAACCTGGATTTGACGGACCGATAACCTGGCCTGTGCGCTCAATCTGAGACACGCCGTGTTTGATGTCTATACCAATCGGGCTGGTCCTTGGCCAATGGTGGTCTGGACTCGTCGGAGCATTTGAGGCGCACGACCAGGGTTCGCGTCCCCTATGCAACCTTCCTCATCCGCGGTAGCATCGATCCATGTGCCGATTGATCGTTCGGTTATGTATACATATGCATGGGCACCCAGGTAGGTGGCATGTGTGTCTTGGGTTGAGACAGTCTTTTCATCTCAAACGCTTTTCGTGATCAGAGAGAGCGTTTGGCTGGTTCTCTTTTTTTTTTTTCTCTTTTCGCTTTCTGTGCTTTGTCACGCTTGCTTCCGTTCTTTTTATCTCCCTCTTCATTTCTTGTATATACTCACCGTTCTTTTCGTTTCATGTTGACCATGTATTTACCGGCATTTGTCCCTCTTGCCTTCTTACCGGCAGTTTTTGCCAAAGTTCAATTCCTAGTACGTTTTACTAGCTATCTCATGAAACATGACCAAAATGCGCGACATATGTGCTGATAGGAATTTCAACATAGGGAGTAGCTGTAGCGGGAGGCGAGTTTGGGTGCCAGATCGATGTAAGACTACCAAGCCGTTACCTAATAGACCAATCACAATCGAGTCTCTATACTAAGTCATGGTCAGGGAACCTGCCCACCCGAGTCGGCACAGCTTCCTCTGAGTGATGGGCCAAGTCAAATAAATCACTTCGTGAAGGATGATGGGATGAACGTATTAAGAATACGTACGAACCAGCTTTTACCGCCTTGCAGGAACAGAGAGCTGATCGTCGAATAGCAACGTCATGGCAGTTTCTTGTGAACAACAAAGTAGGCGGTGACCTGGATACCTCGAACCTGGCAGAATACGACCAGTTGGTGCAATCATGTCTCGACACCGGCGCCTATTGTATGGTAGACATCCACAATTTTGCTCGGTGGAATGGAGAGATCATAGGCCAAGGAGGTCCAACGGATGAGCAATTCGCTAGCTTCTGGGGCCAACTAGCAGGCAAATATGCCACAAACGACAAAATCATCTTCGAGCTCATGAATGAGCCTCACGACCTCGACGTGAGCACATGGGCGCAGACTTGTCAAAAGGCCGTTACGGCTATCCGCAAGGCCGGAGCTACATCCCAGATGATATTACTCCCTGGTACGAACTTCGACAGTGCAGCGACGCTGGTCTCGAGTGGAAGTGCGAATGCGTTACTCGCCATCACGAACCCTGATGGGAGCACCGATAAACTTCTCCTGGATATTCACAAGTATCTTGATGAGGACAACTCTGGTACTCATGCCCCATGTACTACAAACAACATTGATGCCTTCACAACTATTGCGCAGTACCTGCGGAGTAAGGGGAGGAAGGCTTTTGTCAGTGAAACTGGGGCTTCGAGCGATGTTTCGGTCAGTTCGAAATTCTTGACTTATAAAACGGAGTCAGAAAAGCACTTTACAACTAACATATAGCACAGTGCATGACAGCATTCTGCGCCCAAAACTCATTCATCAACACCAACTCGGACGTATTCACGGGTCTAGTTGCCTGGGGCGCCGGCAGCTTTAGCACATCGTATCTACTAAGCCTTACACCATCGAACCAAAACGGGCGCCTCGTCGACAACGCTCTGACGAAACAATGTCTCCTCGCAACGTGGAATAACGCACACAGTAACAACGGCACTCTACCTACGACGCGGATACCAACCCCTACGATAACCCCGACAGCCACAGCCTCCTCGACAATCCTCATAATAACGACGTCCCTACTCTCAACCCCCACCGCACTTTTGACCGCATCACTAAGTATGCCGACTTTCAGTGCCCCGAAGAACAGCAGCAGCAGCAGCACAACTCTATCAAGATCGACGATCAATACGTCGAATATACTCATTCTGACGGACCTGCTGCCGCAGAACACCATCAGCACACTGGCAATTGATACGGGAACACCCCCGCCACGCTCCGGGTTCGGTGGCCTGCTTACGGCAGAGTCTGGGGCGCCTTCGATCCCGACACAGACGTTGCCACCTTCGCCGGCATCTCAATCGCCTTCTTCTACGCCGGCGAGCGGTGCTGGCTCGGTTACCGTGGGAGCGCTCACTCTGTGGGGTTCTATAGTTATAGCTGCCGTTTCGCTTCTACAGTGAGAGAATAACCTAGATAAAGATCGAAAACGAGAAATTCAATAAATAAAATTTGACTACTAAAATTGCCCTTTTTGAACTATGATTGCTTCATGAATTCAAGAAGTAGCAAACTGCTTTCATATTCTAAGCTGCTGGTTTCAACGGCGATTTGGTCCTAAAATCTACCTACAAGAAAACATACAGGAAACTGTTCAGAGAAATCGTGGCGATGACACCATATGTCTTAGACTATCTGCATCACTGCCGTGGGCCAAGTGCCAAGGCGACACTCGCTTACGATTCAGGTTGAGACAACCCAACACTGGGTTTGAGCGTTAGCGCTATCTAGCAGTTGAGAAGATTTTGCAGCTCTCGTGAATAAATCGGGTTGTGAGTAAGAAGATCACGATCGCCTCTGGAATCTTGTGGCTGTTATCAGCGACCGGAGCTTTTTGACGAATAATCGGGACGCGAAGTTTCTTCAATGGGCCATAGCAAATATGTTCGTTCGGGCGTAGTAGATACGAGTCCGTACGCCACGACTAAAGTCAGCTAGCTGCGTACCTGGCTAACACAGATGGAACTTACCAACCATGCAAGATCTCAATCTAATGTTCCATTTGACTACTTGACTACTGTAGGCACGAAAAAGACTTCGTACCCATAACCCAGATAACTGGGAGCTAGCATCCCCCACAACCCGTGCCAAGAGGGTAGTATGATTTCACCCGTGATGTCACAACCAGAGCACCGGACCGGCGATCTTTACTTATTATCTTATCAGAAACTGTAACCTGCCAAGGCGATATCGCTAAAGGGTGCCAGTGATTTGCAGTAGTCATTAGGTGGTAGAGTTGACATTATTTTGCAACACCACCTCGCCTGCCAATGCAGAAAGGTTCCCTTTCCATGTCTCAACAAGGTGTGTGGCACGAACGAGCCGTGTAAGCCGAGCATTTTGCTGTAAGAAGATCCGCCTCAGAGTTCTATATTACGTCTAGAAGCCTACTTTTGACATCAATGGCAACTTGTTACCATGTTTTCTTCGCTCGTCCCGCCTGGGGCCATTCTCCATAGACGGACATTTCATTCCGGCCGCATTATCAGCCCTCGATTATCGATTATCGTGAGTTGCAGAAATTATAAAGCGTAGAATATATATAGCCCAGCATTACACCGGTGATCAGGCACTTTTGTATACTGTGAGATCTATGTCAATACTTTATCCAACTATTCACCTGGGTGTCGCTTATCAGGCTGGAACATCGATACTGAATATGTCGCAACCTCTACTAAGGACCGTCGCCCGACGCTGCAGGCGTAATGCGGTTGCCGTCCCAAAGACGGCATTAGCAAATTCTGCCTTGACAATACAACGCAGGCTCATACACTCATCGCAATCTGTTTCTACGGCCAGCAATCAATCTACAAATGTCGAGAAACGGCATGGAAATGCGCCAGTGCCTCCGGCACCCGAGAAGAACCCTGCTATTGGGCTCGGTCCCAGCCGTGATGAAAATATAGGTCAGAAACGGCTGGCGGACTTTGACCTGGCGGGGAGAGTCTTCATCGTGACTGGCGGCGCAAGAGGTCTGGGCTTGGCTCTAGCTGAAGCCCTCGTCGAAACAGGCGGTAAAGGTGAGTCCTCGTATTCGTCTCTTAACCTCTAAGAGCCTCAGTGTAGAAATCCACGATGGTGAACTGACAATACATTCATCATCCAGTCTATTGCTTCGATCGTGAGGAACAGCCACATGCAGATTGGAATGAGGCGGCAAGAAGAGCAGAGAAATGGGGCGGAACACTTCATTACTGCCAGCAAGATGTCCAAGATACCGAAGGCCTGGATAAGACGATCGAATCAATCGCAGACAGGCATCGACGGCTGGACGGTATCATCGCGGCAGCAGGTGTGCAGCAAATCTGTCCTGCCAGTAAGTTCTTATCCCAATTCCCTATGAGAGCGATCAGCTGAGTTATCGTAGTGGAGTACAGCCGCGAAGACGTAACGCGGATAATGGACATTAACTATACGGGCGTTATGATGACTGCAACAGCTGCCGCTCGCCAGATGTTTAAGTACAAGTGCCACGGCAGCATGTGCTTCATCGCGAGCATGTCAGGGCAAGTGGCCAACAAGGGCTTGATTTCTCCCGTAAGTGCAACGCAATGACAGAGACCCCATTTTCTAGGTCTTATCTATAATAACAACCTACTTGCAGGTATACAACTCATCGAAAGCAGCTGTCGTCCAGTTGGCTCGCAATCTTGCGATGGAGTGGAGTCCCATCAGGAAAGACGGCACGGGAGGCATCCGAGTCAACTGCATTAGTCCGGGCCACATCCTAACGCCCATGGTTCTCAAGAACTTCGAAGAAGTTCCTGGACTGCGGGAGAAGTGGGAATCTGAGAATATGAGTACGTTCCTATCTATCAGCGCCTAACCGTCGATTCTTGAAGTAGTGATTAACATATAATGTAATGAATGCAGTGGGCCGACTAGCTGAGACTACCGAATTCAAGGGTGCGGCACTCTTCTTGCTCAGCAATGCCAGCAGCTTCATGACGGGCAACAATCTCGTCATCGATGGTGGACACACATCATGGTAGAAGCGTGTGTGCCCAAAGTCTGCGAATATTGTCGCATTCTTTTCCTAGTGATTGCTTTGGAGTTTGGGGTGGACTTTGCAAGGTGCTTCTCCCTCATTTTAAGTATTTGATACCACGGACTTAGGCAGCTAGGGACAGTCTTTCGGATCATTACTCTGCCAGGAGTTTGGGGGATGACTTTATACCGTAGGCTTGCGGGATATCGTGAAGAACACCATGCCATAATTATTTTAGGTAGGCAGGCACTCAGTAAGCCTCGGCTTAGTAAGCCACCTCAGCGTTAGGAATCAATTCTTGCGAATAGTACAACCTCCCTTGTAAAAACAGGAGAACCGAAAGCCTTGGTGAGCTAGAAACGAAGACGGTGATGAGTAAGATTCAAGCTATGCTCTGTTTTTTTAAACCCCACTATTATTCTTTTATTTCGTTAGGTTTACTTCGTACTTCGTAGGGTAACCATCCACTGATATGCGACGCCTTATCCCAAAGGTTTAGCGCTTCGTTGTAGGGAATGTTTAGTGACGTATATCTGTCCAAACAGGGGCGGCGTGCATCTGTCAGTCAGCTCTCAGCCCCCAATCTATATGGATAATACCCCTCCGGTCGTTCCCCCCCGCGCTTCTGCTGCTGCTCACGATCTAGAACAAATCGCCCCTCACCCGTCTCACACACGTCATTGTGCCTGCATAACCTACAACAGCAACACAACAGATGCTGACACCTATCTATTCCTTTCGCTCAAGAGGACACTACCGACTTGTTGTTGTTCAGAACAGTGGAGGGTTTTCTTTGCTCTCGTCTTAGGTGTTCGAGATGCCCGAGCTATCAGAGTCGATCACGGCTATCCGAGAGGGCGCCAAGGAGGATCCATTCACTTATCTCACCATCCTACAGTATCATGTCAATACACCAGGTATCCTGCCCACATTGAATGAGGTTCTTCAAAATGCAGATCTCACTCGAGAAATCGGCTGGGACCTTGTCCAGACGCTGGTTGCCGTTGACGGCTGCGAGGATTGTCTTGAGACCGTCGCTCGGTTGGGTAATCCACGCGAGGTCATCATCAAGGTCATGGAAACGCTGGCAGCCTTAGCCAAACGCTTAGAAGAAGGCCGGGGCGACACAGCTGAGGAGGAGTCCGATTCCTCACCGAAGCTCAGTGACATAGAGGATCGTCTCATCACATTAGTTGGCATGCTCGCCATCCTTCAACGCAGAATCAAAACCAAACACCCCTCGCGATTCTTAGGGCCGTCACTAGTCTCAGTCCTCGAAGCTTACCAGCCAACGCCCGAGATGACAACCGCAGTGATCAATTTGGTACGATCACTTTCTGGCCGCATAAGACCACCCCTTCCTACTCGCACTTCCAGTATCGACGTTCTCAACCCTGATGAGCACGGGGACGGCTCTAAGAATGCGCCCGATCCGGAGGCTGAGCAGGAGGACCCAGAGGAGCGGAGCTTAAGTCGAAAGCTCCTGCAGTCCTTCACCACCTGTATCTTACAACGTTATGTCAACGTACATGAAATGCAGTGGTCACCGCGTTTACTTGAAGTGTACTATCCTGAAAAGGTTGTCCCTGGAAAAATCACCACTACAAAAGCTTTCCGAGAGGATGAGGTCTTACAGAAGCGGGACGCTGTAGTCGGACAGCTTGCGGTTCGTATTTGCCTTCATCTCATCCTAGACGCTCTCGCTAACTCTCATGACCCCTGAAGGCCTTACTACGAGACCTTGGTATGGTCGATTTTTCCGCAGCTTTTGTTCGACGTGTGTTATGCCAGCCAAGCGACACCGATCCTGTAACAACTCTAGAAACGTTCAATTCAGTTGATGATATCCACCTCTCACAAGGAGGAGCCGCATGTTTAGTTGCCTATTGGATGTTCTCAACAGACGCTTTCAGTGCTGATAACCCAGACCCTGGAATGCGGCTTTTCCCAGAACACCTTGAGATGTTGCAACTATTTCTTGGTACGGAGCCCCAGACCGAGATCAACCGTAGCCCTGGCATAGCAGACGCCTTATTAGCCATTGGGCTAGGATTGCACCATAGGGACTTGATTTCGTCGAACGAAGAGAGGAACTATATGGTTTATCATCACTGTTTGACTTTGATATCGGTATTCCACCCCGATATCCAAGTCAGAAACGCTGCAACGAGGTTTGCTGGTACCCTGCTTCACTCCGATCCGGATGACGAGAGTCGCCGAGAGATACTAGAAGATCTACTGCAGAACTGTCAATTCCCTGCTTTAAATGCCTGCGCCGTCCGCTGGCTTCAAGAGGAGATCATTGCGGCACATAAGGGGAAAATTACCAATGCATTTTCAACCTCCGAAATCATCGAGCGACTACAGTACGACCTCTTTCCAGACGCACGATCTATTGCTGAGATGAATCACAATGCTTTTGTCGAATATTGGACAGAACACCAGATATTCCTCCTACAAGTGGCAAATTTCGCTTATTTCCTCTTCAATGGTCGGAAAGACCTCGTACCTGCCGGCGTGGGCACATCGGTTGAGCGGCGATTTGCTGAACCACTGATAGCCGCTGCGACGAAACTTAGCAAAACCGAAGGATTAGGTGGTAATGACCGAATGCAGCTTGATATCCTTGTAGATCGGCTAGAGAGACTTGATATACGTTAAGTCATGTGGACATGAAGCATTGCATAGAAATCTAGAGTTCCAAGCTAAGAGTAGGGATCCGACAGGCACTTCAACCGGTGATGCTTGGTAAATCTACCCATTACATTAACTTCTACCTAACCAGAAGAAAAAGGGTTGAGATGGTAGTAATATGAGACATGGCTGTCCAATACGAAATGAACTAGATTGATACGCCTTATTATTCGACGATATAAGGGTTTCTGGCTCGCGCACTGCAATATCACGGACATATTCAATATTTATACCCTTAGAGTGCCTATTAGGACCGTAAATATTCTATCCATGCTGCAATATTCTCACCAAAGACCTCCAAATACTTGAACCGAATCAGTAACGAACCTAGCTTTAGGCTCAATATACTCTATGCACATATACCATGCACCCCAGCAAACCTGGTGAGATGTGGCAGGTAACACAGCAGGGAAGCGTGACCTAACTTGTTTCACTTTAAGTTTGCGGTGTTATATCTAGCCTAAGGTTCCCCAACAGACTAGCGGTTTAAAGGTCTCACGATAACTACGTCGTGTCTAGGCCGCATACGGCTAATAGACCCCTAACATTCCGTATATCTCGCGTTTCATACCTCGCGGTCCGGCCGGCGTGCATAAGCGCGATGCCGGCAAGGCGAATCACCCAATGGAGGACTCTACCACACGACAAAGGATCATGTGGCCCTGGAACGGGAACAGAGCCGGCTACAGCTCGGAGCGCCCTCGACGATGTGGTATTCGAAGTGCCCTCTGGGGTCCGAAGCGTGAGCATCTCTACCAACCAGCTTCCTTGTAGAATATGCGGCTAGCGATCTTACCTATCACTCCTCAACTTGTGAAGAACAGGTCTGAGCCGGTGCATAAGAACCAAACCATGAGGACTATCGCTATTCGGCATTCCCAGTTTGGCGTTCACACGACCTCACTCAACATGCCGACGTAGCACCTGCGCTGTGCCACGTCCCAGCATCGATGGGCCTGAAGAGATAGCACCTAGGAGTCGCGTTGTCTCCCTCTCCATTATTCTCACAATTTACCACCCAGAGACGGCTCCAAATCACTACAAATAGCATTATGCTCAGAGCCCTCGCCATACTATTCCTGATCCTCATTTGGCTGGATATCAATATTTTTGTAACGAGGCATTACCTTGTCGTCGGAACTTTCAGCACCCAGTTCCTCTATACACTAGAATATGACGATGAAACAGAGTGCTTGAAATTGGTCGCGCAGAGCGCTGTGGGTGCCGCCAGCTCATGGATCACCTTGAATGTGAACATCGCCCCGCGATCACATAGCAGAAGATATTCTATTGTTCGTACTAACCAGGTGTGAAATGCTATAGCATGTTAAGACAAAGTTATATGGCACCGACTGGAATGCACAAGAGCCGACTTGGGTCAGCTACGACGTGACGGATCAGTACAACATTAAAGTTGAAGCGAGGATTACGGGAGGTGAGACGTGCTCAGGCTCAAGGAGCGTCTTCGTAAACGCCCTTCACAGACTTCCACACTCGGTATACGGCAACTACTACTACGGCGATGCGCACTGCAGTACCGTCTTATCAGTTCACGAGAGCGGGACATTGAAAGAGGTGATTCAAGAATATACGTACGGTTCCGGCTCAGCTGTGCATGGGACTGCCATCACACCTAGTGGAAAGTTTCTGCTATCAGCCGATACGAAGCGGAATATCATCTGGACACACAAAATCGACCCGGAAACGGGCGTTCTATCAACCATCGGCGTCATCCATGGACCATCAGAGGGCTCAGGCCCCCGCCACATCGCTATTCACGGGGACGGCAAATACGCGTATGTCATTCTTGAGGAGTCCAGCGAGGTTGCTCAGTACTCTATCGATGAAGACGGGACTCTATCGCTCGTCGGCGATATTTACTCCCTACTGCACCCGGGACAAGACCCGGCCGACTACTGGGCAGACGAAGTCTCATTGTCGCGGGAGAACAAATATCTCTGGGCGACGAATCGGGCCCGTGATAATAGCCGGAAAGGATACATATCCGCATTCGAGCTGAGTCCGGCCGGCGAGATTGCTAGCCAGCTCTTTTTACTCGAGACGAGCACCAGTGGCGGGTTCGCAAATAGTGTTGCGGCGAGTCCCTTCGATGATTCCATTGCTGCCTTGACGGATAACTCGACGGGTTTCATAGAGATCTGGCATGTTGATCGAGGTGTCATTGCTCACTTGGATATTCCAGATGGCCAAGGCTGTTGTGCGAACGCGGTGTGGCTAGACTAAGACAACAAATGCGTATTCATCCCAGAAGTTCTTCGAGAAGACGAAGGTCAACACATATAACGGAATAATCTCTATGAGTTATATGTATCTTTATTATTCACGCTCAAGTGGAGTGCTCTACTCTCAGGTATGTACGTAGTTCAATATATATGATCAATCCGCTAAAACTCTAGCCGCAGCAACATGCCATACGTCCGCCAGGACGGCAACAATGAAAACACAGGCGTTAGAATACCCAGACAAGGCGGCGCAGCGGAAGCGAAAACCCCCGGCAGTAGATCCTGAAACAGCACCGTCTCAGCAAGAGATAAACGTGGATGGACCCTCGCGACCTCCTCGCCGTCATCTACCCCCCATTTCAATCGCACACTCATTCCCCGAAAGAGAGGCATAAAGGAATGGTATCGCGTTAATATCGTGCCTACAGTATCCATAACGATCTGGCCCGACGACGCATGCTTCACCAGTCTCCGCAGGAGCATCGTGGCTTCTTCCGGCGAGAGGTACGGGAAGAGTCCCTCGGCAATGACCAGCAGCGGCCGGTCCTGCGGGACCTCGTCTATCCAGCTCTCATCGCTCACCGAGGCGCCGAGGAGCCGGTAGTCCCACTCTCTATTCTCGCCTTCGGCCCGGCTCGGGTCCGGTATGAGACGGCGGCGTAGGTTCACGACCTCGGGCCTATCGAGGTCTATCCAGTGCACGCTCTCGCCGCACGACGGCTGGAGTCTCATTGCCCGGAGGTCCATACCACATGCCAGATGGAGAACGGCGACGGGCTCGTGTGCGTGCGCTTCCAGGAAGACCTTGCACCACTGATCGAGCTGGCTCGCTCGCACCGTGATGTAGTCATCGTACCGGTGATCGCGGGGAAACATCGTCGGGCTAAAACCGCTGGTATCGACCCGATCTAGGATGCCTTGGGCGTGAATGTCGCCCAGGACCGGGTTCGGAGAGGCGGCATCGCGAGCACGGCTCCATAACGTGAGGACCATGGTCTCTTCTACGGGACTCAGCTTAACCTTGATAGGAGCTGGAACCGGGACTTCGACTTCATCGTTCGACGCCATTGTCCCTATTTGTTACTCGATTCACTGGGTTTCAAATTAAAGAAGCAAAAACCGCCAATAATTCTAGATTTGATGATACACCCTTTGCACCCTTCGCACCCACGTTCAATGCCAACTGTCAACAGGGGAGGGTATTGGGATTCCCAGTGACGATCCGGCCAGGGTCAGAGTGGTGGTATCTGTGTGCTGTCCACCGTACCCTTGCAACTTGATGCAGAGATGACGATGAAGAGATAAAAGCAAAGATGGGTTGCATCGAGGCGAACTACATGTTGCATCGAGATGTTTTTAACTTGATCTTTACAAAACAACGCAGAATATCAAAGGAATGTTGGTATGGCCATTCTTGGCCTAGCCATACTACCCATGCTTTACCATCTGACCTCCTAGTGTCTACGTATACCCAATCGCATCAAAGGCTGAAGGTATCACAAGGCCAAGTAGCGTAGGGCTGGTTCCTGAATACTATGCTTATTTGATACGAGGCGTTAAGTCCGTTGGGTGAGACGCGGGGATATCCAACTGGATAGAGTATACTGCTCCGATGGCACAGCGCGTAGAGCGGCACTTCGGGTGAGCCGGCCAACTCATCACATAAACAAGGACGAAAACAGCAGCCAACGAAGTGTGAGACGGTCACGTAGGTAGCTTACCTAACAAGTCATACCAGCATACCACTCACCGAGTTGACCGACAGTTATTGAACCCATTTTCGCACTGACGACAATCAGCCTCCAAATAGGCAAAGCAAGTAGGTAAGGGTACCGTAGTTGCTTAAAATAGGTATTATCAATTACCAGCTCTGAATAATCCACAAAGTCTACGAAGTATCTGCCATAAAATCATGAACACATGTCTAATAAGTGTATCTCGCAATCATCCTTCCCCCAAGTCTTTCATATCCCCTGGCAGGTGAACAGTACCCGAAGTGACTATAACAGCACCACTGACTGAGCATCTGTGTTTTCCTGCACCTCACCGTTCATCGCACTCTTCAACCAGCAGTAGTTGAGGTCGGTCCCCTGCGGCCCGACATTGAACCATATCGCACCCTTGCAGAACTTGTTCTTCGCACACAGACTTATACAGTCCTGCATGGTCTCGGCCTCTAGATTCTCGATGTCCTTGCCCTGGTGCGCCACGGCACACTCGATCCTAAACTTGTGACCCGTGCCGGGATCTGCGTAAGTGCTACCATCGTCGCCCAGACATATCCTTGATGAATTAGAGGGTGTGGACGGAGAGGAAACTTGCGAGGTCTGCGCCGGCGGTGACGGACTAACCACAACTGTGGTAGGCTGTGAAGGAATCATGTTAGTATGTGATAGCTGCTGCACGGCGACGAATACAGTCGAAGTGTCAGCGACAATGGTGGGCTCGGTTCCTCCTTTCCCCGTCGCAGTCGTAGTAGTCCCGGTTGAGGCCATCACGCTGCCCACTTGGCGAGATGACGAGTGCGTATCGGTCTCGGACGGGGTAACGAAGGTGGAAGAGTCGCCCGCCACGTAGTATGATATGGTCTTGGTGGCAGTGATTAAAGGCATCGGGGAGGAGTTGCTGCTTACTTGTCCGCCGCTAGACGTCGATAACGAGGTCGAGCTATGAGGCACAATTATGTGATTAGTAACCGCGTCCTTAACCTGCTCTTGGTTTCATGTGGCTTACTGGACCCTATTTTGTTTCGTTACGGCTACGGCTATGCCAATGATGACGCCAGCAAACATAAGAACTGTCACAACGATAAGAATCTGAAGTGTCCTCCTCTGTAATCCCCAAACCCTTTTCTTTTCCTCGGTCGGCTCCACTGCCGCAATATTCAACTCGGAAGTTTCGTCTTCCTTCTGAGTCGACTCCGAGTCCCAGCTCTTAAGTTCGGGCTTTATATATTTATCCTCGGGACTCACCACCCGTGGCCCCTCAACAAGTATGAGGCCGGGCTGAGATCGACGTGAGCGAGGAGTCCCGACCTCGAGGCCTTCCTCGGGCGAGCGCGCCTCCAGCGTCGAGATCTGCGTCCCCGCGAGGGAGATGTTGCTTCTGCTATAGCTGCTGGTCCGGAAGCTTAGGCTTCTTCGAAATTTCTTGAGTCTCTGCCATGATGGCGAAGTGCCTTCCTCTTCCACGGTAGAGGGGCGGACGTGTCCGCCCTCGGCACAGTCCCAGCAAACTGGCGCTCCTAGTCCGTTCGAGTGTGGGCACGGAGGGTTCGACGTCCAAGTCGTTGGGGAGTTACTTCCCATCATAAATTACCTTCCTGTCCGCCCCGCCAAGTCGATCAAGTTTTGAGGTCGTGTGAGGATTGTACGGGGTAAAGGTTTCAAGTGAACGAGAGGTAGCAAGCGTTAGAAATTCGTAGAGCGTGTAAGGGGTGATAACAACCTCAGCGACGGCGATCTTTCAAATGAATGGTCTCCTATACCAGATGGAATAATGAAAACTAGTTCTCTTGCAATATTGTTATTGAGATGGATCTGGGAGAGAAACAACAGGAGATTCCTCACAAAGATTACTTCGTGTCAACCAGGCGTTGTTCTCACTCTGACTTAGCGAGGACATACAAGGAACGGGATAAAGATGGCTTTCAAGTTGGATGGCAAATTAATGGTATCACGTTATAGATGGCTCTTTCTCTTGAGAGCTTACTCTTTTCAAAGGACGTCCACTACCAAGGGAGTGGAACAATGAACATGAAACAACCCTGTTACCCACGTGGCTCTAGAAGTTTGAACCGAGTTGTTGTCCTACATAGTAAAAGACCAAATGAATATCGCGAATTTCGGTGTAGTAGCTAACCTGAAAGAGTGTATAGTTACAGATAAACCCGGTCCTTCGGCTATGTAAAAAAAAGTTATGATCTTAAAAGACACCTTCGAAGCCTACACGTCTCTCTATGAAGCGTCCGACCATCCCAGTGTTGTACTCACTAGGGTAACCATTGTGGAGGAAATTTTTGTTTACTCCCTTATTATAGGTCGCGTGAGGAAGTCCTTGTACCCATGTTTCTAGTTTTGCAGGTCGGGCCTACTGTGCTTTCTGATTAGTTCCTGTGCCACGAAAGTTGGATTTGATAACACCGACTCGCCTTTTTAGAGTTCTGACCTGAACAAACATCTCTGGTTGGCTCTCCATCTTTCTTTCATCTTTCCCACGCACCAACAGCCCAGCTAATAACATCATCAACGCTATAACCCTACTCGATTCCTTTGTCGTACCTACGGTCATTTGTATTCGTACAATGGCAGATTTTCCCACGAACCTTTCTCCAAACGTTCCTACAAACTTTTCTATGGTGAAGCCACCAAGGCGAGCGCTAGCCTGTGATAGCGAAGACGAAGGCGCACAAGAAGTCGAAGTACATGATCGTGGCGCGGATGGGAACCTCTACTCACGGAGCGCCTTCATAGGGTTATTCTAAGCAGCATGCCATAGGCCAAGTTGTGTCAGAGAATCGTCTTTGGAAGAGGTAGTTTTCGCATCAATAGAAACGGCGATCAGGCTCTGCAGTAGAACCTTGTTGACTTGGGGGTAGCCCAGTTTAGGTCCCATGCAGGTTTTCTTTGTAAATTATATGTCTATGTCTTGTAATAACAGCTCGCCGCCATGAAGAAGAACAGCTCAGGCATGGATGGCCCGAGCTGGGTAACTGCAGCTCTCATGCCAGCATGACCGTAAAACATGCTTTCAGCTTCTGACAGTTTATCTTCGTTGTAGAAACGGATCCCCAGTTGGTGAAAGTCGCATTCTAGATCGTGGTCGTTATCTGTGATTATGGCGAAACACGCTGTAGCATGTAAAGCATCTGGTAAAAGTCGCTTCTGAAGTAGCCGGGATTAACGCTCATACGATGTTAGAACCGTTGTAGCGATGCATTTCACGAAGAGCTTGGCTGAATTGGTGTCCCAATCTGAATTTTACACGTAAACGGACCAAGCGTGTAACGCAGGCATGGATACTATATCCCCTTAGTCCAATCAGGACCGAAGATAAAATGTGCGATTCGACAAATCCATAGTCATGTAGTATACTCATAACGTTGTTGAAGTTTAGCTCAACGGCGAGCTCGTTTATCCAGGACAGAGTGTTCATACTTTTGCGCTGCTGGAGAAGTCCGAACCAAATGTCCTCATTATTAAATTACGCCCCCCAACGGAGTAAACAAGCTGCGAGTAGATATTGTATCTGGATCTGTATGTACAAGAGCCCCCATGCGGAGCAGAGTGTGTGCGGTCTTGGTAAGAGGTAGTCCATCAAGTTCTTTCACAAGATTTTTGGCATGAACGTCTGTGTAAAGGTTGCCTCAGCCCAAGGTTGTCGCGAGGACTCGAAGACCGTTATTCATTCACTCTAGCTCTCTTATCCAAATCATATAACCCAAGTCGACTCGCGACGATCGCGTTGTAACAAGAACCGACTCCTGGTAGGGAAGGAAGCAACTAATATTAATACCAACGTCATCTGTGCAGTTACCTAATCTCGGGTTGTCATAATTGTCGTATACAAGAAGCCACCTGGTGTTGCCTGGTAAGCCAATCCAGGCTTTAACAGCACTGATAACGTCATTCTTATATGCTGCAGGTTCAGAGCACTTGGGTGGTTGGTGTTAGGATGCTGCCGCAATATTTGCTGGGCCGCTTTGGTGAAGCTCTCTTGAATAAAGTCTGGTCCTTGATGCGTAATCAGAATATAGCAGGATGTTCATCTCTATATCGCTTGGCGTATGAAATGGCGAGCTGTGTCTTGCTAATACCGCTGAGGCCTCGGAGAACAACAACACGACGGCTTCCATCCGAGCTTAGCGTTCTGCGTACCTCTCTCCCGCGACAAGGTATTGAATCTTGAGCACGTCGAGAGGCTGAAGGCAATAGAGAAACACTTTAATACTTGTAAGGTTTCCGGCAATAGTTGATTGCATCACTATGGAGTTCCGAACGTGCTTCCTGTTATCCGAGCTATTGACTCGCTAGGTCTAAATTACCATAGCTCGTGAGCTAAAGCTATATCTAGCTTTTAGTGTTGTAATTACCCCTTTATAAAATGATAGCTTTGAAGGCGACACCCTCGACCTCGAGCCCTCTTTAGCAGCTTATTAACATGTTACCTGAGATATTTCGTAGAAATAGATATGGTATCCTCCGCACGAGCTGCCCACTACTGCGATAATCCCCATTGCCTGCAGTTGTAGCTGTAACTCTTTAGGAGGGTGATGGTAACCCCTTTACTCAGTCCAGATAGCTACGTAACAGCAGAGTTTACTTCGGGCCTCGGAAAGATAGAGTTTAGAGGCACTCTATTTCCACGACATACCAAGGTCGATAGATGCACAGTACGCGATTATAAGGCAAGTGATTTCTCGTTGGGAAATTTGCTTACTCGCTCCCACACTGCGATAGTGTCACTTAACGTTCCCAGGAGCAAGACTAAACTAAATGACAAGCAAAGAAGCGAGAGCAAATAAGACGATAGACACGATCTACTTTCAAAAATGGCTTTTCGAGACAACGAAAAACTTACTTACTCACATCCATCCCACCATCCCACCCATGCTCAACAATACACCCCCTATCCCATCTCCGACATGAAAAGCACAGCATCCCCTCCCTCCAAAGCAAGTATAAATAAAACATATGGATACATACATACCATCATTCATCCACGAAACAAACAAACCAACAACCAACTTAACTAACTAATGTTTATCAACTTAACTTAGTTAAGCGATTTATCCAATCTCTCTCTCGCACAACAAACGCAAACAAACAATCTAAATCATCAAGACACACAAAGTTCACGAAAACCGTCTTGTAATCTTTGTTGAGTTAATTGATTGGGGAACACACTGTATTGCATACATATCTGATACTATGGGTCGATCGGGGTCATCAGTATCATGTAAATAAAATAAATCAATCATATGTACTATTATTAGATCGCAGAACTGAGCTTAGGCGAAGGCTTCGCATATATGGATTGACCTAACCAAGATCGCCGCCAGGGCTGAAAGAGAAGAAGGACTATACTTATATGGCCTCCTCGACACCCTAGTAGATCCTTCCAAACCCTAGACTTCTGGTCCATGTTACAATCTTCGAGTTCAGTTTGGCTGGTAAGCACAAAGAATCACAGAAAACACCTCATACTAGCTCTAGCTATCGAGATTTGAGCTGAGAAGCGGCAAGACACTAGGACATGTTGCGGCTTCATAGAAGGTCACCAGTTTGAAATCACAAGAGTCAGTAACTCAAGACATATCACGTAAATACGGAAAACATTTCGGTGAGTGGGTAACTTCTGGTATTCTTTGAGTGACAGGAGAATATCTAATACCTAGAAAGCGAGTTAAAGCTAGACCCATCCACCGGGGTCAACGTCATGAGTGTCTGCTGCTGATTGCCAAACTTTCTGATCCAAGAAAGGAGAGTCCATACACGCCGATAGGTCCTTTCCTCATTAAGGTCCCAATGCACCACCAAGAAAAAGAATAACCCGCTATCGACAACAAGAAAAAGGCAGAATAAAATGAAGATGAAAGATGTTGGCAGACACTCAAAACGAAGAACCCGTGTAGCGTGGATGATGAGCTCAACCACAAGAGGCAACATTGACAAAGCCCTTAATGAGCTTCTTGCCAATGGCCAACCCACTCAACGCCGGCGAAATCATGGCGTTTTTCGCGCCAGTTCGACTCTCGGCCCTTATTCCATGGACACTCCCGGGAGGTTGAACGATCCCGGTTCCACTTGTGACCAAGATGATTCGCGTTGTCCCATATTCCCATTCCAACCCCATAGCTATTAAAATTATAACCATGCTGCCGGCGCGACTTAGGACTCATGTCCGTCAATTTGGGCTCCGGAGCTGAAATGAAACCCCGGCGTTTATCTCCCAAGGCTGCCCACTTGTCAAGAGCATTGCGCTTCGACGGCGGCGAGTAGCGAGGGGGTGACTGCGCGGGTTTCTTGACAACAATAGGATGTTCAAAGAAAAATCCATCGGCGATCAGGTCGTCGTCGATGTCGTTCGAAATTGTTTCATTGGCAGATGAAGCTTCGAGATCTTCGGAAGCTGGCCCTAGTTCGGATGGCAGATCTTGCTGAACAACAGTAGCGTCGACGTCGGCCGAGCTATCGTGGCTCCAAGTTCGACTGTTCAGCTCCTTGAGATCCTCCAGTTGCCGGGCACGTTCCTCTTCCTCCTCTTCGATGTCCTCTTCCCACATATCACTCCAACTCTTCGAAACGGCCTCAGCTTTGCGACCAAACACCATGGACATGGCGCTCAAGGATGGCTTTGGTCGAGATACGTTGATGGGTAGCGAGCCAGCCACCGGACCTCCTTGAACACGAGCGCGGCTAGGGACATCCATGGCGTGTGAAATGCCGAGCGAGTTGACGGATGCGGCGAAGTTCGAAGTACGAACGGATGAGACGGATGGCGCCAAAACTGAACTGGCACACCAATCCGCTGTGCCTTCCGACTTCGGAAACAGGTCCTCGGTGTAGCTTTCATTATCGAGAATGATACTAAGCTGTCGAATTGGCTGAGCCGAAGCACCATGAAGGGCTTTAGCCCACGGGAATGCGCCTTGGTCAACCTGAGGACTCTGGATTGAGGGAGTTCGAAGAGGTTCCCGATTGGCGGTAGCGAGGGTGGTATGCTCAGTGGCGCAGAAGTCATCGATACCCTCATCAAGAGTGGTGAAGCTGACAGCTCGGAGGAGAGCTTCCCTCGCACCCTCAAGAGACCGCTTGCGGGGATCGAGGTTCATGCACTCGACAATCACCTCGTAGGTGTCTTGAGACATTGCCGGGAAGACATCAAAAAGAGACTGCTTGTCGCGAGAGAAGTCCAAGAACAGGAGATCCGACTCGGTGGGCGTGGTGAAAGGGTTCCGCGAGAATAAAATGTTAAGCAAACAAATACCAATAGCCCAGATGTCAGCCTGAGCAGGCGAGTATCCGGCTCCAGCCGAATCGTATTGCTCAGGCGACATATAGCGGTCACTGCCGACTGTCGTCTCGTAACTCCACTTCGATGTGGTCGCCAAACCAAAATCACCCAGCTTCATAGCACCCGATTCTGTAAGGAAAATGTTCTCAGGCTTGATATCTCGGTGGTAGATGCCTTTGGAGTGCATGTAAGAAACGGCATCAACAAGCTCCAACATGAATTGGCGAACATGCTCAGTCTCTAGAGGGCCATATCCAGTCCGAATAGCCTCGTACAGGTCCCCACGAGAGCAGTATTCGAGAACCAAGTAGAAGTGAGCATCGGTCTCGAAGGAGTGTACCAAGTTGACAATGTTTGGATGGGCCCCAAGACGACGATGGGAAAGGAGCTCTTCGGACCTCTCATCCACGGCGAACTCCTGACCAGCCTCGTTGGCGGCGGCTCGCTTGGTCATGCATTTGATGGCAACGAGATCATTGGTCTGCAGGTCCTTGGCCAGGAAGACCATTCCGAAAGAACCATGGTTGAGTGGAGAAATGGTTTGGAACCTCCCATCGAGTAAGACGCCATCGTGAAAGTTGTTCCGCATACATTCCATGACGCTGTCTCAACAGGAGACCAGAATTCGAATGAAGTAGGAGAGAAGGTGGAATCTGGGTAGACACCACTTATTGCAAATGTACAGCCCGTTTATCCCCGACCGTCTATTTTGTTGAGGGTATCGAACGTCTGGTCGAAAAGAAAATGAGATTACTTTTTCAGTCTTTGTATACAATTTTTTTGAGCTGAGAAGAGGTTCGTAAAAGTGAAGAGACGATGAGGAACGTAAGTGGACGAGCCAAAAAGAAAATGATGATCGTGTGTCACTACGTGACTAAATAGATGCAATATACAGGTTTTCGAGAGTGGGAAAAGAAAACATAACACTCCAGGTCGTTATTGGGTCAGAGGCTCATCGAGGGTATTCGGTATGTGGACAAATGGGAAAGAAAATAATCGTCAATAGTATTTGCTGGACTGGTGGTCCTGAGAGAAGTGAAAGGGAAGGTCGTTATGAGGACATGAGTATGATTTATGAAAGTTGAAAGAGTGTCGATAGGCAGAGGTGACCTGGCTCAGGCACGTGTTGCCAAATTGCTCGGTGGTGACAGAGGCAGGCCTGTGTTTTCAGAGTATAAGCAAACACAGCTACGAGGCACTAGGGCCCGATGGCGGAGCTCCTGCAATATCAACGCACCGAAATGGGTTCGATCAGAAGAATCATCCGACGAGAGGATCACACGAAGTCGGGTAATGTGTTGTTCTGTTTATTGATGACCGAGCTGAGCCAGACTGGCTTTCGAGCGTTGAGTTGTGAGAGGGTGTAGGTGGTCAGGCGGGTCCAAGTCTAAGTCTAAGATAGTCGGAGCGGATGGTTTCAGGAGTTGACTATGGGTTGTTGTTATGACTCGACGGGCCGGTCGGTGGTAGATATGACTCCTCGGGACCTTCACTGTTCAACCAGAGATTGCGGTAGTTGTTCGTGTCGCAAGGTGGAGCTGGCTGAGAAGCGGATCCGAGTTGGCAATGGAGTCGGGGCGGGTGTGACGTGGTGAGCACGCTATCCGATCGGAGTGGGTGTCCTTTCAGAATTGAAGTGGCGGGCAACGGTGCTACGAACACACGGTCGACGTATTGGATGGTTATTATAAGCTGTCTCGACAAAGAGGTAACCACAGTCGACGAATTGCTTGATCTGAGCTCGTGATAGGCAGGAGCGGAGCTGCTTAAAAGGGACCTCACGTTGGCTCAAAGGACGAAGGCTTCGTTGTTTTACGTTAGGTAGGTATTAGGTACTGATGATATGGATTGCAGAGTCAGGCTTTTGAGTCGTTTGTTGTTCCAGTACACGGGACAGGTGATTGTCGAACTCAAAGCACAACTAAGCTGATGGCTACGATGGCGAAGGAGAGAGAGAAAGAGGGCAGAGAGTGACGATGTGAAGGAGAAAGGTAGACAATGGCAGATAAAAGAGGAAACAGGTTCGACAGGCTAAGGATTCGATAAAGAGAAGAGCGGTAGGGAAAGGATGGGATGGGATGGGATGGATGGACGAAGTGACAGGATGAATGAACGCACCAGCGAAGGTACTCGAACGAACTAGGGGAACGAACGAGCCAGTCCAGGCCTGCCTGCCCAGTGGAGGTGGGTTGGTCATCAACTGGATTGGGTGGGAACAACAATGAAGCAATGCAGGCAAGACTGGAGACGATCCAGAAGAGGCATAGCATGAATTGGCTCTGAATAGGTAACAGACAGACAGCACTGCCCACGACTTCTCTGCTGCTCTATGCTCTCTGCTCTGCTCAGGAGGCGGCAGGCGGCAGGATACCTACACGGCTAGCTCGACTTGGAGATAACAGACAAGGAGGATATATGCCGGGATGCCGGGGGGGATGAGTGACCTGCTTTGTCGCTGGGTCCGGAGACGAATGGGAAGTCACTAGACAAAGATCGACAGGGATTTCTCGTGATATAGGCAGGTAGAGATGTACACCTCTACTGTCGCATACTGTAATCGGTACATATAGTCATTGCGTAGTGCACAGTACTGTAGATGGCGAGAGAGCAACGCTACAAAGACAACTTGGCTACGGGTGGTGTAGAGTGGTCACGCTGGCTCTGGCTGGACCTGGCCGAACAGCTAGCTTGGGTCCCTGAGAGCTGGGGGGAAGGCGTTCTGTCACTGCCTTTGGTTGTGATGATGGGTTCTGATTCAGATTTGGATGTCGCCTGTGCTATGCCTGTGTTGAAGAGAGAACAGTGCAGTCCGCTTACAGATCACTGTGGCATGACAGCACTTTGAGGCCAAGACCATCGTCATGGTGCCACGCCAGCAGGTAGCGAGAGACGCGAGGAAGACTCCGGGGCTAACAGAACGAAGTGAGACTGCCCGGCGGCTGCTGATGAGAACGCAAGTTACATCATTGTCTTGCAGTAGCGACGCCGTCGAGCTTGCTGAAACTGGGCTGTGCTAGCGGAGTGTGTCACAGTGTCGTGACTGCCGTGCAATTAAGCAATGGGGGGAGCAATGCGCCATGTCTCTCATCAGAGACAACGGCCCCAGGTCTGCAGCGGGCAGCGGCGAGCGGTGGGGTCTTGGGGTGCTGAGACCACGCGGACAGGATTCGCTGGTTGGGAGGAATGGGGCCAAGGTCATGCACGGTGCATAATACATACTTACTTACAAGTATCTACTTAACTCATGGCTCTTAAGTATGGCTCTAGTTTGGCTGCTTGCAGGGACCCATGCTCGGAGATCGCCACACCGCCAGCTACCACGTATGAAGGTAGCATGTCACGCCATCTACCGCATGCGAGAGACCACACCACAAAGTAGCCCATCCTCAGATACGATACCTTTCGGGCAACGCTAAAGCACGCTCGCCAGCATTTTTAGCAGCCCTCGTTCAGGCACAGCGAGAGCTTGGCCTGACTTGGACACGTTGCGACCCCAAATGCCGCTGGCTAGCCGGCCAATCAAGGGTCAGTTGCGTGTCCCAGACCCTTCCAGCGTCTTCGGTTTCACTTGGTTCGACATGCTGGGCGAAGTGTGAGTTATGCAGCTCCTTTTCACCTGCAGCTCTGGTGTGGTTGCTTTCATTCGCCTGGCACCCTTTTACTTAGTCTGCTAGGTACTTACAAGTAAGCTCCTGAATGCCTGCTGTAGGTAGGGTCTTTCGTATTATGCCTCCCGAAGGTGTTGCCGGGCTTCAGCCTACCTATCAGCATATCAGATGAATTATGGAAAACGGCACACAGCAGCTCTGTGTAAGTACGACATACTTAATAATGCTTGCTACACACCGGGACACTTCAGGGCAGTTAACCATTCCGAAGATCAAGATCGTAATTCGTACCAGGGTACGTACAATTCATTTACCTAGTTCTCAAATGCATACCATCGGACTCCATACACACCTCATGAAACGGGTTCTGTTATTCACCCATGACATACTAGAATTTCTAGATTGTAGAATGACCAGATGGGGCCACGGTGTGCTGAGGTGTCCACTCGAACATTATCAACACTATCAACGATGTGATCAAGTCCCCTAATTTAAACTTTCGATAATCAGGCTCGAGACTCATTGCACGATAGTGGTATCAGATAACGAGCGAGGCAAGTCATTCGGTCCAGGTATCCATCTGTTTTAGCCCTTGATAGTACGTATACAGTATACTCATAATATGGGTGTTGATGCAAGCTGTCATCATCTCTTGTCGATAGGCCAAAGGCAAATTACCGCGGCTAGATCTCACGCAATTGCAAATGAGTTGTGGTTGATCCTGCGAGATGCGTTCTGGGGAGGGATAGTAATGGGCAATAATTGTTATGTTGCAGCATGATGCAATCGTGGTTGATCGCTTCACCCGTTTGGGCAGGACTGGAAGCACCCGTTCCACGAGACAGGCGGATTACTGCTGTCTGACAATTTGCTCGGCTCCCCATTTGCAATCCAAGTCGTGCAACGTGTCAACTTGTGTTATTGGGACGAGTACCCATACGGCTTCTTTGTATGGTCGGGGTACCCAGCTACAAACACTCCTTCAAGACAGCAGCAGTCCTAGCTAGGGCATTGCTATTTTCGGCTTGACAAATGCCATGCCAAAAGCTGTAATGTACGTGTAGTGCTAGATATTCTGTCGACAAATCTATAGATCTTAGTGTGAATGGGTGTCGGTTGTCCCGTTCCAATCATTAGCGATCATCAAGATTGACGGTTATCTGGCACGAGACACAATATAGAGACATTGCTCTTGCCCGCTCTCATTTAACGACGCACGATGGTTTGACATGTTTGAAACAAACGCTCCCAACAACGGGTTGGACCGCAATGTCTCTCAGTAATATCGCCTATGCTATGCTATAAGCGCTGGGTAATAATAGATTAATGAATACCTATTATAGCTAGCGGTGAAGGCGATCATTAACATCGCCAGACCAGTAATATAGTTGTTTTGGCGAATGAGAGGCCGCTTTCTGTGTTTATGCGACTTAATAGAGCGCGATAGTTGTCAAGGATGCCGGTTTTATAGTCTCAACGGCTTCTGGTTGCGGATTGATCAACAGTTCGGATGTGCAACAAGGGTGTAGCAGATTCTTCCAGGGTCGCCAGCTGTATACCTACTCCGTATCGTTCCCGTCCAGACGACGACGTAGCAGTGTAGAACCGCCCAGATAACTAATCGCAGAGCATACCGCGTAAAAACACCTGCACGCGATCGATCATGCGAATTTCGATGCAGGCAAGCCGCTGGCCTGCACCAATGTGTAAGTAGCCGACGTCCCAACGTCCCTTAGCATTCTCATTATTGTTGCTGGCGCCGCCGCCACCGTCACAACCCAGGGCACCCTAGGCCAGGCGAAGCTCTTGGGGCAACTATGCGGTGCGATGTAAACAACCAACTACTTCACAGTATCGGTCATGGCGCACGACATGGGAGGGGCGGAGAACGCCGCTCTCGCGATGCGCCATGGAGAAGGCCAGGCACTGCAAAACAGCACGATGGTTGGGTACACAGCAGACATATCGACGTAAATTTGGTAGCTAGAGGGAGAGACTATTGGCAATGCTTGGCTAGTTTTGTTCCCTGCAGGCCACCTACATATGTAAGTAGGTATGCCGACATTGGGGTAGTTATGTATTATCGTCTTTTTTTTTCTTTATTCTCGTCTTCTCGTCTTCTCGGTTTCTCAAGCTACCGAGCTTCGTATTTATGTATTTATGATCGCCATCCCCTAACATCAGTAACTCTACTGATTAGTACTTACAGATGAGTCTTATCATCCCTTATCATCTTGGCTATGTATAGACTAGAATTCATGCACATCCTATCGTAGTAAACTAGGTTAGCAGATAGCGCTGGTTAAGACATCGTGGGGTGAAAAGCCACCCAAATCGAGCCTGAGCCTGTCTTGCCTGTCTTGGCTACACGAGATGCTGCACGGGATGCAGTAGTACGGTGTCAACAACAAGGGTAGTCCTCGTGCTCGTTCGTCGTTGTTGGATGTGGTAGTCCTTTTGGGGAATGGCGGTTCTCCTTGGACCAGCCACAACAACCACAACACTTGGCCTTCAACGTCTCTGTGTCGTCTGTCTGGCAGGTGAGGTAAAAATTAAATGAGAGGCTTCTCACGTTTTAAGTGGGAAAAGTCTCTCATTTAATTCTTACCTCACCTGTCTGGAGCTTCTGGAGACCCGCCTAACCCGCCATCTTTCCAGATCTTCCCACCACACATCCGTTTTTGAACTGTCGTGCTTGCAAAACCATCAACTGGTCCCCCAAAACCGGCTTAGTTGCACTGCTCGCCTCCTATGCTATGCAACTGGACCAGTCTACTGCATGCGACCGAGCCTAAGTCCACCAAGAATACATCGGAATCCGCAGCTGCTGACTGCCCAAGGCCTTGTACATACAGGATTAATAGTCCGTTACGGATATCGTGCATTAATTGTGTGGGCCAAGTCTGGGGTTTCCCTCTGTTTTGCATCTTGACCGCCTTCTCGCCGACACCACATCATACTTTTTCTTTCCACTTACAGCGCACCCAGAAAGGCTGACTTACTCATCGCATCCGGCCATCATCTCCGGCTGTTCGCAAGAGGATCGGGCGACAGGACGGGAAATTACAGAAAAAATTTTCCTGCGAAAGAGAGAGTTTGGATCGCGGGGTCCTTTTGCAACGAAATCGACCCCTCACCGCTCTCTCTCTACCAGAATATCACAAGTCGTATACCTATCCTGGTGCTTGTGAAAATTTCAAGGTTCAAAGAAGAACTGCCGAAAATTTAGATTTCACACACTCTCTACATACGATCAGAGCTGGTTGCTGCTACCATGACTGCATCTACTAGTTCAGAAGAAGTCCAGGTTATTTTGCTAGACATTGGTAAGGAATCGCGCTCTCTCTCTCTCCTCCTCCACGGTCTTATCACTTGTATCGTGTTTCTTATCGTAGGGGTCGCCTGCATTAGCCCAACGTGCTGGCTAATGGGATCGCAAACAGAGGGCACTGTTTGTCCAATCTCCTTTGTCAAAGATGTCTTGGTAAGGCCCAGCTTTTCGTAGTGAATGCGTCACGTCACGTCTGCTCTCCTGGATTTGCGCTACCACTTTGGCTATTCTATCGGCACCGGCGCTATCTAAAATAGGGGGGGCGCGGCGATCAACAGCACTTGCAGCTCTCGTGACCTGATGGACCCGGTGAAGTCGCCGTGGCTTCGGACATTATTCCCCTGTGTCGGAGCGACTGCATCCTATAGGCTATGCCGTACCGATCGCCGATTGTCGTGTCTTATTATTCGTCGGACGTGTTGCCGTTTGCCAGCCGACGCCGAGTGCCGTGGGCTAATACATTCGTTCTAGTTTCCCTACGCTCTAAGAGCTCTCCCGGAGACTCTCGTGGCTCAGTGGGATAACCCGGACTTCGCAAAGTACAAGGATGCATTTCCGCCTGAGTATAGGCAATCTAAGGGCGAATTTGGCGCTCACGTCCAGGATCTCATGGAAAGAGACGTAAAGATTTCATACCTCAAGAGTCTCCAGGGCTATCTATGGGAAGAAGGATACGCAGCAGGCCATCTGAAGGCTCCCTTATTTCCAGATGTACCTGGTAAGCTCCATGCATGGCATCAGAACGGCGTGAAGATCATGATCTACTCCTCTGGGTCTGTGCCAGCGCAGAAGCTACTGTTCAAGCATACAGATGCGGAGCCGTCAGACCTGTCACCCCTCATCTCGGACTGGTTTGATACCGTCAACGCTGGGCTGAAAACAGAAGTCAAGAGCTACCGGACGATTGCAGAATCCCACCCGGAATTCCCTGTTGGGCAATGGCTCTTCCTCAGTGATAATGCAAAAGAAGTCGAGGCGGCCATTGACGCGGGAATGAGGAGTGTAATTCTACGGCGTCCTGGCAATGCTGAGCTATCTCAAGAGACGATAGCAAGATTTCGCGTCATAGACTCGTTCTCTTCTCTCTAGGACGGCCCACTAGCCTCATGCCGTTGAGTATTCCCAGAATGAGGATGAGCCTACCCCTGAGTCACTGGTAGATAGATAAGTTCGACGAAGAGGGTTATATACTCGAGGACGCAAGTCCGTAACCTCTGAACATGTATAAATTGTCTCGAGCAACCATGATTACCTAGCTGCATTAATCAGATAGGGTCAGTAGCCTGGACTAATACATATCAGAGCGTTTCCCCTCAACCTTGACCGCCCCCTATCTAAAGTATTCGCGGACATGTCGATGATATACGAACAATAACGAGACATTTACTTGTACATCCCTCACGTGACCAGCATTCTCAATCAGAGACACTGCACAGTAATCAACTAATCGAACGCCCGGAAATTAATGAAGGCTGGCAAAGGACAATTCTAAGACCGCATATCAGTGCTGTGGCTCTGAAGCTTCGCGAGTTGCACAGCCCATGTTAGCGAGTCATTTACGGCGCTTCTATGCAGGGGGTGCAGTTGACGCACCCCGCGGGGGACAACGATTCCTATCCATTCGTTAAATAGGGGGCTTGGGGATTGTGCTAGTACCTACTTCTACAAATCTATTTACTCATGAGCGTGAATCGTTAAAGTTACGCTGGTCAAGCCTACCCTATAGGGGGTATACCTTTCTCAACAAGGCATAGGGTGGATTATCTAATAACGAGCATACCCGATATATTTCTTCTTGTAACGTCGTCTGGCTGTGTATAAGTTGCATATCACATCACTGTCGCATTCCGGAGATCCATCGGATGGGTTCCAGCATAGTAACTTTAACCACACGGATACCTACTTCGATTTCACTGACTCGTGGCTCTTCCCCGCATCCCGCAAATCACAACAAGTCGTAGAGTCTGGAATTCTGGAGAGACGCCGTCAAGGTATTCGCAAGGATGACCTATCTACTCATGTATGCAGGCTAATGTAGCTCGAGCAGTAGCAATAGGCTACTAGACTTGTCGCCAAACCCATAGCGCGACTAACTACTCTGAGCAAATCGGCTCGCCTACCTACGTACATGCAAGACATCTCTGATTGACTGCCACCTCAAGATGCGACTACAATACCTAGATTACCTAGATTATATGCCAGGTCTCACGTAAGCTTGAATTGTTGTGCATCCGGCAAAAGCAAGCTGCACATTGCTGGGCATATTAATTGAGAGTGAGCACTCAGATACGGTAGATGTGAGCCAAGGTATGATGTAAGGTAATGTTGACTGTGCTTTCATTTAACACTGATTAGAATTACCTAAGGTTAAATGCGTATGCAAATTTGGTCATTAAATACGTGATTTTTAACCGCCAATTTAGGAGTTGTTTCAATCTGATGCGTCCGATATAGCTGGATATACGGTTAAAGATATTGATGCTGAATACTGCTTAGATTTTCATTTCCACCACTTGATGAACTGAGATGAAGTTTTGTGTTTCCCAAAGGAACATTGCATAGGCCTCTTTACATAGTTTGAACATGCGTGACGCTTTAATTTAACGCCATAGCCTTCATCACATCGGAAGCCTGAGGAGACTGATACGTCATGTCCGACGTGATCACCGCTTAACACACCATGTCCAGCTTCCCCAACATTCCCCCCCAAATAAACCCTTATGGAGTTGCAATTTGTGACTACGAATCGTACGTAAATCGTTTCTCTTCGTCGATCGCGCGTCTGGGAACGGGGAGCTGCTTGGCTCGCCTGCGCCTACCCCAGATATTGCCACCCCGGCTAAGAAGCGAGACGATCCTAATCATGTACCTAAGTAGGTAGTCGGTCAATTGTTTCAGCTATCGAACGACTCGGTGCAAGGAGGAATTAAGTTCAATTGAAACTTCGTAGAATGGGGAAAGGCTAGTGTGAGTAGTGCATAACGGCGTCACGCGACAAACGCGCTTTCAGTTAGTCGATATCGTCTCACGATCGCATGACACGCTCATAGAAACCCCTCTCAATTGCGATTTAATTCCCGGGCAGAATTGATTTCGAGAGTAGGGTGCTAGATTGTTCATGATGAGCACGCCACCCTACACAGGTAACCAAGCATTATCAATATCTTCGACATTGACTGCATGAAAAAACACATTCTAAGGTTGCTTTGGGCAGCGAGCTGATCATAAACTGTACCGCTCAAGTCTTGGCTTTGGTATTGCGCCCGTCCTTGTACAATCAATTGGACTAGGTTCAACGATAGGATAGACTAGAATGCCTTAGAAGCATGGTGATGTATGCCTATCCATCTTGCACTAGGAAGAGGGACTGTACACTGTGTACTTACAGTCTTGCATCTGGTCCTACAGTATGGCGACAGGGACCCTGATGGTCGCGCGTTCGTTCTCTTAAGAGGTCGATTCAAGATCTCCAAATTGTCGAATCAGCAAAGGGACGGCGCCGGCATATTGAAGTCGTCTGACTTCAATTTGCGCCACCTCGTTGGTCCGGCGCTTCGCCCCAACCCCCTTCCGTATTGTAGGTTGAGAGCGGTTGCGGGGTAACCGTCGAACGGTTGATGAGCCCAGCGGCGATCTCCTCGATGAATGGAGATGGGCCACTTGGACGAAGCCGTTGGAGGAATTCGAGAAATTCAAAACAACGGCCGTGGAGAGATTACCGGACTATGCACACAACGAAGCCCACGGAATTGGCCGAAGACCGTTTGTTTAGTGGATGCCATTCGCAATCAACGCCTGACAGACAAATCATCAGTTGAGCTTTACGACGGACTGACGCAATACTGACAACTTATCGATATACCCTTTTGGGCTCGTAGTTGAGTGGCCAAGAGGGTAGCTTCGAGAAGCGAACATCTGACTCGTCACTTACCTATCTTGCTCACGCTGTCTAACCACGAAGCACTATCGAGAAGTTATTTCTCGTCGAACCGGAGCGTAGTTCTGCCTTCTTGAAGGTGGGGGCCTTGATTGAGACGCGCAATGTCCTCCTCCACAGATAGTATACCAGTTTTTGCGTGATCTTGCTATTGGTTTTGACATATCCCAGAGCATTCATTATCCGCTCCAATAGTGGTTCATCCATGTACCTCGAATTCGTGACACAAGGAGCAGGCAAAACTAGAAACAAGCATGGAAATGCATCATGCGGTTCCGTCATATCAGGCTGTTTCAGAAAATCCAATGTTCTGAGGAGCATATCGCCTCGGCCAGGGGCGTCGGGGACGAAGTTCAGAACTAGAGATAGGCTGATGATATCAAAGGTTTGGGTGTCATCGGTCGGCAGCGGCCTCTTCATAAAGTCTTGCTGAAGGATCCCGTCACCTTGGCTATTGAGGTCGATTCTTTCCATGTCAAAGAACCCACTTTTGGAGCACTCATTCGTTGTGCTAAGAGCGCCAACTTCGAGCATATGCACTGAACCGTCCGCCGTGAGGCCTGATGCCGAAAACTTGGGTTTGAGCCACTCCATCAAGACTCGTGAACTGTCACCACCACGGTCATTTCGTTGCCCCTGCAGACTAGCTTGTTGATACTTCTGAATGCCACCTAAGGAGGCTATTTCGGTATCGGCAGCAGCCTCAGCAGCTCTATCCCCTTTAGCAACAGCTTGCGCCTTTTTCTTCTCCAATTGATGGATAGTGTTGATGAGTGCTCGCGTAGCTTTGCGTGATATCGATCTAGGTTTTTGGACTGTGGGCGGCCGTCCTAAGGCCAGCGTCTTGACTGGCCGCTCTTTTCTTTTGACAGTCATGATTCTACAAGAGATCCTGCGACTATCGGTATATCATGAATTGTAATTTCAGTATGGGGTTGTGGTGCTCAACTCGATGTAGGCGTAGAACAATATGCATAATTCCTTTACGCTACTCTGGCAGCTGAGCTACAAGTGCTGCCACTCTAGATTAAGTGGACCCTCGCTAGATGCCCGACGCTTGGACCACAAATTACCCTAAATGCTCCACCACAATTCCTCTCTACCAAAGGCCAAAATTAAATTTGGGTGAAATTCCTCTTTTTATTTCGACCATCCCACTCGACGACCGACGACCGACGACAACCTCATCACCCGGCCGCCATCGCCCAATTCCGACAACAATGGCTCCCAAAGCATCTGCGAAACCCGCGAAAGGTATTACCTGACCTCTCCTCGTCCACGACACCGATATGCCTCCTACGGCCGTGGCCCGCACGGGCTCGGCCTGTCCGTCGCATCAGCAGTAGACAATGTTGCGTAGTTCTGTTCACCAGAGCGTATGCTGATGCTTCTCAACAATAGGCGGAAAGCCCAAGGGCTTGAAGCAGGCTTCTGCCGCTGCCAAGGCCGCTGTATGTCTTCTTCCATGGTGCAGATACAATTAATTCATGGCTCACTAACCATCCCATAGCTCCGTGGTGACAGTGGTCACAAGAAGAGAAAGGTTCGCACATCGACCACGTAAGAGACTAGTTCTTGATCATTTGCAGCGGTTCAAAAGCTAACATTTTGCTTCTAGATTCCACCGCCCTAAGTAGGTCGATCACCGCACAACCTGACCGATGCTTTTCGGTTGGATGCGATTTGTATTAACGTAATTTAGGACCTTGATCCTCTCCCGGGCTCCTAAGTGTAAGTCGATTAATCCTTAGTCCCGATCTCTAGGGCGTTGCCTTGCATGAGACCAAATGGCATATATTAACAAACGGCAGACCACCGCAAGTCGATCGCTCACGAGCCACGCTTGGATGAGCACAAGATCATCATTCACCCGCTCAACACTGAGTCTGCCATGAAGAAGCTGGAGGAGCACAACACCCTTGTGGTATGTACATTGACTTTTTTTCTCGACCACTTTCTCTGCATTCGTACTAACAATTGCGCAGTTCATCGTAGATATCAAGGCAAACAAGGCTCAAATCAAGCAGGCCTTGAAGAAGCTCTACGAGATCGATACCGTCAAGATCAACACTCTCATCCGCCCTGACGGCAAGAAGAAGGCTTACTGCAAGCTCACCCCTGACGTCGATGCCCTCGATATCGCCGCCACTAAGCTCGCCTTGGTTTAAAAGGGTTTATTGTGGGATTGGTCATTGGGTGCACGGGGGTTATGCCGCTCGTATCGAGTGTATCAGACATGTTCCCGGCCGAATGAAACTTGCATTGAGAACGGCGTTGCCTCGGATCAGGCTTATGTGTTTAATGGACAAAAAGGTGACCCTAACGTACCAAGAAATAAGAACGCGATTTGTGGCTTCGCCTTCTATTTCTACTCTACTCGTACATTGTGACTTGCCAGTATATGTGATTTGTATGTAGCAAATCTGCATTATCCATGCTCAAGTGCTCATGACAACAAGCCTCCGGCTGAATTACAAATTCTGATGTGCTGGTGATACAAGACCTGCGTGAAGAGTACGTATGTATATGCTGAGAGTGGCTCGTTCGTTTAGCTCTGGCGCATGTTCTGGAGCTGCTTCATTGTCAGAGAGCTGATGTCGAAGAAGCGCTCGGCGCAGTTGGTCATGCAGCTCTCCTCAGTCTTGTCGAGCTTGCCGTTCTTGATCGTCCCCGTGATGCACTTCTTGAAGCAGACGTCGGCCAGAGTGTGGACAGCTAAAAGAAAAAGGGAAAGAAAACCCGTCAGCGGAAGTTTGTTCGTTTTATCTGGATTGGTCAAATAGAAGTGCTGATGGGACAGGAGAAAGCAAATCGGGTTGTAGAACGAGGAGGGCATGGTTGGCAGGAAAATAGTTGTTGTTGGAGGAGGAGGAGGAGGGGAGACCAACTTGATTGTATGCGACTCTTCTGTTGCTCGTTCTGTAGGAATTGTCGGAGCTCCGTCTTGTCCTGCTCGTTGAGCTTGTCGAGATCGTTCGTGTCGAGGCTGTCCATTTTGTTTTGTTTTTTGAGTCGTCGGCTAATATATACTAGAGTGTTGGGATGGTCGTTTTTTGCGGTTGAGAAGATCGGGAAAGTCGATATTGCGGCGGAGCTAGATGGAACTGTTGTGTGGTCGACGATGATGATGATGCTGCTGTGTGGTGTTTGGGCTGAAGTAGGTACTTAAGAAGTTATCAATTTTCGAGGGTTTCTTATCTTATCGCCGATATGGGCATCATAGAGCTTGCTTGCTTGCTTGGGCAAATTGTGGTTCTAAAAGCATGATGGACGCGAGGGAATTCGGAGAAGTTGGAAATGCACTAATTAGAATAGTCGAGAGGCTTTAAATATCTACATGAAGGTAACTTATGAGACACATAACTCGTCGTCAGTCGTAGATTTAAAGTGTGGGTAGGTTGCCCGGTAGCACAATTCTTGCGAAGCAATCACGATGTCGGTGAAAGAACTCCAAAATGCTTGGAAGCCTCAATTTTTAACATATAACAATATTTATAAGCCTGTACGATGGTATCTATAACACTATACATATTTGTAAGGATTCATGATCCCATTCTGCAATACACGTTAGTGCTTGTACCATATCATCAAAACTGGTCGTGAGGGAAGAACTTACGGGATCATATAACTTCTTTACCTGCTTCATGAGGCCAATCATGGTATCGCTTCTGCTGAATCCGAGGTACTTCTTCTTGGCTATGCCAATGCCGTGCTCGGCACTGATACTTCCATTGATCTTACCGATCCATTCGTACACGAAGGGCTCCAGCACCTCCTCTACGCGCTTATCGTATCTTCGGACGGCAACGTTAAGGTGCAGATTGCAGTCGCCCATGTGTCCGTATCCGACGACCTCGACAACGGGGAACTCGTCGGTGTCGCCCTTTAGGCCGGCTGCTTCAATCCTTTCCCTGGTCTCGTCCACCAGCCTATATAGATCCTTTAGGGATATGGAAACATCGTATTTGTAAGTACCTCCAAAGTGGCCCACGCACTCAGTAATGCCTTCTCGCTGGCTCCACAGTGACTTGATCTGCGTCTCGTCCTGCGCTACAACACCGTCGGCGATGATCTCCTTGGACATGACGTCCTCGAGGAACTTCTCAAGCTTCTCGGCATCGTGTTCTGTGTTGGACCCGCTGGTCTCGATAAGGCAGTAGAACGGGTGTTCACCATCTAGGGGGCGCCTATTCTGGCGCACCCTGTGCACCATATCTTGACTGTAGGAGTCCATTAGCTCGAACGCCGAGAGAATCTCGGATAGCTGGGACTTGGCCTCGCGGAAGGCCTGTTGGATCTTCTCAAACGAGTCGGCGCCGAGGAATGCGACGTTGACTGCCTTGGGCCTCTGCTGGCACTGTATTGAGACGGCGGTGATCATGCCGATGGTGCCCTCGCCACCGATGAATAGCTGCTTGAGGTCGTAGCCCGTGTTGTTCTTGCGTAACGTGCAGAGATCATCCACAATAGTGCCGTCAGGTAAAACCGCCTGCAAGCCCAGGACATTGCCGTGCAAACTTCCGTACCGAAGAAGACGGAGCCCGCCGGCGTTCGTGGACACGTTACCGCCGATCTGGCAGGAACCCTTTGCGCCGAGATCTAGAGGGAACAAGTACCCCTTCTCAGCAAGGAATTGGTCCGCGACCTCGAGGACGACCCCGGCGTCGACTACCAAGACACCACTGACCTCATCAAAGGACCGGATCTGGCTCATGCGACTCGTGCTGATGACGATCTCGTCGAACACGGGCACCGAGCCGCCCACTAGACCAGTATTCCCGCCCTGCGGCACGACCGCTAGCATATTGTCGTTACAGTACTTCAGAATCTTGCTGACTTCCTCTGTAGATGCGGGCTTAAGCACAAGCTTGCAGTGCCCGCGGTACTTGCGCATCCAATCGCCATTGTACGGCTCCATGTCGTCGACCGCCACATCCGCCGTCACGCCGTCGACGAGCGCTGAATCCTTCCCCAGCAGCTCACGGAAGTACGCCACATGATCCGCCGTGATCTGCGCGAACCGCGGGTCGCGTTCGATCTCGGGGTAGCTGTCGGTCGTGAATCCCCCAGCAGCGGCACGGCGCGGTGCCGAGATTCGGAAGCATTGAGCCGGCGTACTCGATAGACAGCGTACGCCGATAGTAGTGTAGTTAGAAGCGGCGACGGCGGCGGTCCTCAGATGCCCGGCCGTCGAGGCGCGCCGGGCAATTGGCGCTAGTCTGGTTCTCCAAGCCATGTTGAGGATGCCTGCTGCCCCAGGATGGATGCGCGCGAATCCAAAAGATTAAAATCGTCAATTGAAAGCCAAGAAGCTATAATAGTACCCGCCCGCTGTAGCGGTTTCGGCGATCGGGACAGGTGGGGTGCTTATTTGATGGGTAATAGTCTACCGTAAATCAAGTTGATTTCCTACGACGTCCATCTCCATACTCTAGGGCCGCATCCTGAAAGGCTAATAGAAAGCAGAATAAGAACTTACGTAGAGGCACGTGCTGAGGTTGAAACTCCCGTCGTAGACGATTTCAGAATGTTAGTGGCTCATCACTTTACTTACATATTGAATTGAGAGTACAATTCTAATTTTTCTGCCTTGAAATCTTCTTAGTAAACTGAATAATATCGAACGATGAGGCGCTCAATATGCTCCCTGACGAGTAACGAATACTGGCCGGTATTGCATCAGCCTAAACATTCTCACATGAATGAGAGTTGTCCTGGGACGGCTCGGGTTGACTTCCAGTTATTTTTGCTAATGACGATTTGGTTTTGCATGCGCACATCAAACAATCATTATAGAATACAGGGGCTGAACTTCCAGAGCCTATTCTTGAAAACAATTAGTTAGGTTAGAGGGTTGCCTTTACGCCTGAAATACCTATTAGCTTAGATTTACTATAATACATTACCTACCAAAAGCTAATTGGATTATTAACGTTCGGCCCTCGCAGCTGACATGCAATGTCAAGTTAAGCATGAGTTAAGGGAGACGTCGAATTGTGTTCGAGTAATCGGATGTTGACATTCGAAACAGAAGACCAATTCATGCGTAGTTTGTTCATGTGAACTCTACTGAAGCATATGCAGACAACTGACTAGGCCGAGATGGGCTCTCAAGGTTTCCGAGTTTCTTGATCTGTAGAACAACAAGACTCTGGGAAGAACAACCGTCGTTTCAAGCTGAGCGTCGAAAGGTAGTCTCACCAGGCGATACGCGCTGAACACTTGGGTTGACCCTATAAAAGCAGGTATAGGAGTGATGTTCAAAACCAATAAGGTCGATTGCAGGACACCGAAAGGATGTGATATTAAAGCCAACCCCTGACAGAAGGCGAGGATCGACGACGACTTCTACAATGCGCACCGCCTCCCGACGGGGGTGGATCGACAAATGACTTGCATTGAAGCGGTCCAAGGATAAGGCAATGCCCTGGTTCATGGAGATCCGCCGCATTATGAGATGGCAAATGCGGAAAGACTACGTGTTTCAGATGGCCGAGTGTGTCAGATAATGCTTTGCCCGACGAGAGCTATGTTTGGAGACGACGTGGACATTGGGCTTGAGGATAGGTAGAAGGTCGTAATGCTCTAGGTATTTGAAGGGCGCATACCGCACATCGTAGCATTGCGTCTTGGGTAGTTTTAGAAGATTTCTTCCGTCCTCGATTGTGAAGTATTGGTAGAGAGGTATACTCTTTGCTTCAAGGTTGCCTACATGTACTACTAAGCTAACACCATCGAACTTGACAATTGCCTATTTGGTCGTTTGAGAGCTACCTATTCACTGCAACCTCTATAAGGCGTGCCCCACTAAGCTCGTCCATCTTATCGATAGCTCGCCATGTCGGTACTCCCCTCGCAACTAGCGCTGCAGGCGGCCCTGAGTGGAAACAGCGGGGAGCAAAATAGGGGTGCGAGCCGGGGCGTTACGCACGGGTCCTCGGGACAGCCAATGACAGACGTCAGATGTACATGGGCCAAAGCAGTGCCAATATTGGAGCCCGATGCACCAGCACATGTTGTGCCAATAGTGTTGCCAGAAACTCCAGAGACACGCTCTCCAGCCTCTTCGGCAAGAAACAGCGCCTGTTATGGTTTCACAAGTGTATACGTATCAACACCAGAGTCGTCTCCCATTTCCACGCCACTGTCTCGGTCGCGACAGCTTTCAAGCACCCCCGCGGCCGCCATCGACATCGACAACCACAATAACAATAATAATAATAACAACAACAACAACAGCGAGACCCGTGTTAGTTGCTCCCCCTCACCACCACGATCACGGCGAACCCGCAGCTCCGTTTCTCATCGATCCCGCCCCGAATTGCATGCCGCTCGTCTTCAGAGATCAGCAACCCTCTCGACTCCGACTCCGACCCCGACTAGGAAAGACTCCATAAAAGAGTCCAAGAAGAGGCGCTCCCTTGTGTCCAACGCGTCTACTGACTCGGCCCCTGAGCACCCGGGGTCCAACTTGACCAAGATGGACGACAGATGGATTATCGTCCAACAGAAAACCTTTACAAAATGGTCAGTCGCCGACATCCGTAGCCTTTGTTGACAACGACTTACATGCTGCAATATTAGGCTAAACACCAAGATCGAGCCGAGAGGTGTACAAGTCAAAGATCTAGTAACAGATTTGAGTGACGGTGTAAGTCCCCCTTTCGTAAGCCCATCCGTGTGCTGAATACCTGAATGCTAATCAGGGTCCGTCTGCAGATTCTATTGATACATTTACTCGAGTGTTTGTCAAATGAATCACTAGGGAGATATGCCGCCAGACCGAAGCTACGCGTTCAGAAGTTTGAGAATGCCAACATAGCTCTCAATTTTGTTAAATCAAGAGGTATTGCCATGATCAACATCGGTGCCGAAGATGTTGTCGATGGCAATAGAAAGATTATCCTTGGTTTAATATGGACCCTCATTCTGCGGTTCACCATCAGCGACATCAACGCCGAGGGTATGACAGCCAAGGAAGGTCTTCTGTTATGGTGTCAGCGAAAAACGGCATGCTATGACGAGGTCGAAGTTCGTGACTTCAGTACCAGCTGGAACGATGGCTTGGCATTCTGCGCACTATTGGATATACACCGACCGGATCTAATCGACTACGACGCGTTAGACAAGAGCGATCACCGTGGGAACATGCAGTTGGCTTTTGATCTCGCTCATAAGGAAATCGGTATTCCTGCCTTGCTGGACGTTGAGGATGTATGCGATGTGGCCAGACCCGATGAGAAGAGTTTAATGACTTATATCGCCTACTGGTTCCACGCTTTCTCGCAGATGGAGAAAGTTGAGAATGCCGGTCGGCGTGTCGAGAAATTCGTGAATAACATGCAAGGGGCATGGGAAATGCAGAGCGCCTATGAGAGAAGGATGGCTGCATTATTAAAGCAGATCAGAGAGCAAATCGAACAATGGCAACAAGCCACATTCGAGGGCACCTATATAGACGCTAAACAGCAGGCTAGCGAATTTGCATCTCACAAGAAAGGCAAAAAGAGAGACTGGGTTGCCGAGAAGAGTGACTTGGCAACACTTCTCGGAAATATTAAGACCAAATTAGGTACATATCGGCTCAGGGCCTACGAACCTCCACCGGAGCTATCATTGGAGACTATGGAAGTAGAATGGGCGAACCTGACGAAATCAGAGATGATGCGTGGCCAACTCATCAATGAGACTATCAGAGAGTAAGTTGTGTCCGGACTATCACACTAGGACCTGACTAATTCCTTCAGTATCAAAAACGCTCTTCGTAAATCGTTTGCAGACAAAGCCAACGACTTTGCTTTGGCTCTCAACACAATGCAAGTAGCTATATCGGGACTCGAAGGGGAAGTAGAGGACCAGCTCCTCCATGTGCGGAAGCTCAGTAGTAACCTACCGCCTCTTGATGCTTACCTTCAGAAAATTGCGGCCGTTGATGAAAAGTGTCGGGAGGCCAACATCGAGGAAAATGATTTCACCACTTACACATACGACGAATTGTCTTACGAACTTGGGCTCGTCAAGTCTTCCGTCCAGAAAAAGTTGGCGTTCTTAGATAACCAGATGGTTGCTCGAAGCATGACGAACCTGACACCCATTCAGCTGGAAGAGTTCGAGTCGGTCTTCCGACATTTCGACCGGGACGACACGAACTCACTCTCCGAGCTCGAATTTTCAGCCGCACTCGCATCCCTCGGCCTGGTGTTTAGCGAGGACGAGATGCACGACTACTTCCTCGAAACGTCACATGGCCGCGACCGGGTGTCCTTTGAGCAGTTCATCCGCTTCATGGTCGACGTGACAGAAGACCAGAACACAGCCGAGCAGGTATACCAGTCGTTCCGCGAGGTCGCCGACGGGAAGCCGTACGTCACCGAGATGGACCTGCGGCACTCGCTCGTCCCGGACGAGGTCATCGAGCAGCTGTGTAACATTGTGCCGCTCCACAAAGGCCCGGACATGGCGGAGGACCGCGGCGTGCCGCAGTACGACTACATCAGCTTCATGGAGAAGCTCATCTCGCCGGGCTCAGGCGCCGGCATGCAGGACATTACGAATGGCAGAATCAGTCCTACCAAGAAGTCGAATGGCTTCCACTAATAAAAAGTAATAGTTAACGTTGTGCTTTCTTGGCTGACTGATCATCCTCGCTTTGACACGCACGCATACTTATTCCTTTTCCTAATTCCGATAGACAAAGTTAACCCCCACCGGTCCTTCAATCTTCCTACCTACCTACCTACTACCACACGGTCCTTTTCACATAATAATATATATCCACTCGTACGAAATATTCACACAATTTCTAATCAGAGGACATCAACAACGGAACAGAAACGAGCCAACGTTTTTCCGCCGCGTCTCTTCTCATACCCCCCCCACCCACTCACACTCTTCCCCGGAAACTGGCTGGGCCTAGTCCGAGTTCCTTTTGTGTTTTCCTACTGGCATTTGCAAGATCATTATAAGGGGGAAAGGAAACGAAGGAAGGGGGGAGCAAAACCGAAAGCGCCCCTTTTTATATCCGTCTCAAGGTCTTTCTCAATAGCATTGATAGGGGTGTTCTTTTCTCTTTTTTTCTCTCTATTTCTCGAGCAGCATTGGAGGGAGGGAGGGAAGGAGAAAGGGAAGGGAGGGAGGCAAAATGGGAAATTCGGGGGAAATCCACGGGTTGGGAAATTGGGATGGAAATTGATTTTGAGAGTTAAAAACTCTCGGCGCTCTCACATACACAGAGAGAGCTAGCTGGCAAGTCTATGTGGGAGTGAAGAAGACTGACTGACTTCATAACTAACTAGAACTTGCAAAAAACGTAATATATATCCCGACTAAACCCTTGTATCTAAATACTTTTACCCTATTCACATTATCCGTACATTTTGCGACTTGTATGAGGGTCGTGGGGATCGATTATTTGGAGTGGCTGGCTCAAATGACGCCGATTTACGTCTTAATCTAATACTTAATACAGTAGACGAAAGGAAACGGAACGACTCGACTCAAGCCAAAACCTGTCTATAGATCTACTCCAGTATATGATGATGACTCCTTCCAGAACACAAGCCAGATCTTTGCACCCTACCCCCCAAAGAAAATACCAAATACCCGCACCATGCCATGCCATGCAAATGCCCATTGAGTCGGTCCAGCCATTTCGCCCTCTCCGTTTAAATCAATAGAAATCCACAAATTTGCCTCCGAGTTTGTTCGATTGGGAAATGATGTTTACCCGGTTGGTTGCCTCTTCATTCCTTAAAGGCATTCAAGTCCTTCAGCGCACCCGCCAACCGACGGTAATCTCGTAGGAGGTCCAGCACCTCGCCGAGTCGCAGGTCAGCAGGGTTCTGCAACTCCATGAAGCGCTTCTTTGGCGGGTCGATCTTCGGCACATCTTTCGGGGGTAGTGATGCGGCAATATCCGGAAATGCCTGAAGAGAGAGAGTTAATGGAATACTTCCGATATGCATAATCAGAACGGGTTTGGTTAATCATACCGTCGCCAAATCTCTGCCCTCCACCGTCTTAGCCGCGGGCTCTTTCGGGTTCGGGACTGGGGGAGTAGGAGTCGCAGCGGTCCGGCCGAAGCCTCGCATCATGCCCATGCTGGAGAGTCTGCTGATGGGATTCAAGGAACTGCCAAGATTCCGCATCGACTCGACAAGAGCCGGGTTCGAGCTCGGGGGTGTCTGGCTTAGTGGCGAAGCTTTCTCTTTGCTTTCTTCTGCGAACACGACCTTCTTCGAGCTACTGGTGCTCCGGCCGCTACGAATGCTATCTGTGCTATGGTCCCGTGCGGGTCTCTTACCAGCAACCAAAGAGGAAAGCTTGTCGTCTCTGATGACGGCCGGAGACTGATCGACGTCCTCAATGCGCTGTGCTAGGAGGGGATCGTCTAGGGACATGTCATCTTCAGGGGGCGGTGTCCCCACTAGTTTGCGAGCATCATCTAATGTGCGTGGTACGATGACCTCGCGCCCATCAGCC
Source organism: Xylaria cubensis (assembly GCA_022385715.1). Taxonomy (NCBI): domain Eukaryota; kingdom Fungi; phylum Ascomycota; class Sordariomycetes; order Xylariales; family Xylariaceae; genus Xylaria; species Xylaria cubensis. Next base: position 54,538 of record MU279102.1, on the reverse strand, counting down.
GTACTATCACGAAGCTTTCCAAGTAAAAACCTATAACTCTCATTCAAGCTATTGCCAATGGTTTTAATGCCCTGATCTGCCGTATTGAAGAACGAATCGCTTGCCGTTCCTATGGCCTGGGCAGGTGTCTGTATGAGATCACTCAGCCTGCGACGCTGCACTGCGGCTCGAAGGCTGCTGGCCGTTTGCGCCGATTTTGTCCCTGGCGCATTCTCAGGGGTCATGACTACTGGGCTAGAGGTAGTCGTAGAAAGTCCTGCTGTGAAGGCCGGCGGGAACGTTTCCGTTTTGGAGATTCCGGGTCTGCTCGGTGTCGTAGTTGCCTCGTCGGCTCTTAAGCTGGCCAAGTCTACCGTCTGCAGAAATGTTATTGCGGCTTCGAGATTGGTCAAACAATATGCAGCCTCTCCCTCGAGCTTTTCTTCCCAGCGGAATCTCTGGATGAAGTTCGAATCGCTGATAACGTTAAGATTTTCAGGAGGCATTGTTATCAGCGTATAGATTAACATGGGCATGATTTCGTCCGCCGAGGAAGAAGGGTGAAAGTACGATAAAGTGTCGACAATGCTCTTATGGCAAGCTTTGAGGCAATTCAGCTTCCCCGAAGGATATCTCTTTTGGTTCATGAGAATGAGGTCTTTCCGGGCTTGTTCCAAATACTCGCTGATCTCTTCGTTCTTTTTCACAATCGCCTCTGGTCCTTCTTCTGATAATTCCCCTAGGTCAACTCCAAGATCTGCCGGGCCAATACCTACTACTGCTAGTGCAGCTGTTTTGGATCTTAACTTATCGTCTTGCGCTTCGTCTTGCGTGGTTCTATGGCGATATATCCGATCATAAATGCCTTCACAGAGTCGTCTTTCTACAGCTTCTTCTAACAGGATCTTCTTTAGCTCGAGAGCCTTCCTTGCCCGCTTTCTGTCGGCGAATTCCTCGGCTGTGAGCATTTGCTGTTCGGGCTCCTGAGGTTGTGTGGCCTTGTTCTTATTGCCGGTCCCAATAGAGGCGGCCTTGGCACGCAACATGCTCGCGGCAGAGGCCCGTGATGAGCTAGCGTAATTCAGTGACTGTTCACGAGTTTGTCGACTAGCAAGAGAGGCGATGTGCGTCTGTATATGCTGCGCAGCTGTGTGGTAGAAGTCTTGAAACATTCTAGCGAGGTTCTCGATATTAGGGGGGGACGGGTGGACTTTAGCGGACAACGAATCGATGAAGCTGAAGGACGAGACCAGTTAACTGCGGGTCACCAGCTTCGACGGCATTCCAACCTGTCAACTTACTTGTCTGTCATGCTCACTAGCTCTATGGGTATTATACCTATGTCAACAGATGCTCGGGGGATCTCCATGTCGTCCTCATCCTCGGCAGGCTCGGATTCAAAAGCATCAGGTTTCTGCTCCTGAACCTCCTGTGAGGCATCCTGGATCACAACGTCCGGCGCTGGTCCATTCTGGAAAGTATTCGCTCTCTGGGGCTTCCTCGAAGGGTTATCGGTCGTATTCGAGGCGGACGGATGTGGGTATGACTTTGTAGACTTGATAGCCCCAGGTCTGGGTTCCGCACCCTTGGATATAGATGAGGATGACATTGAGTTTGACACCGAGAAGGCGACAATTAGCGTTACAAGTTCCAATCACTAGGATTAGCTGGCAAAATCAAGGAGCGGTCGGCGAGGTCTGAAGCAACGGCGATGGCATGAAACGCTGATAGGGTCGATGATAAGTTACCGTTCTACTGTATGCCACTGAATTGGTATATCATCAACAGACAACTGAACGAAATACTTGAAGCCGATAGCAGGGACGTCGTGTTGGTGATATGTGTGGCCTATGAGCGAGTAGCACAAGTAGTCCGGGGGGTAAATGGGTGGAGTAAGAAGCTGTCGCGCTTATGCGGTTGCATATGCGATAGGTAAAAGGGTATTTCTTGGCAGGCCCACTAGCGACCCACTACGCGTTAGGACTACTGTAATTATGTATAACAGGTATACTAGTTATAACAGCCAAATAAAAAGTCTACATCAAGAGTTACTTTGATATAACAAAATATTAGAATCGGGTTGTTTTATTTCTTATGTTTTTGAACTGTTTTGTTTTTCTGGTTTTATTTGATAGTGTTTCTAATAGTTGAAGTGCGCGGAGTTTTGTTGTTGCTTCCTATCATTGTCATCTCAACGGATAATGAAGAGAAGCAAGATGAAGAAGAACTGGACCGCTGATAATTAGCAAATCTCCGGATAGGGATTGGAAGAACTCGTCTAGTCCCACTAGCACACAATATATGGATGAATCAGAATGAGAACAGCCAATCTAATACCAACGGTCAGTTCAGCGTCGAGAGCTAAATTATTATTAACCTAACTTTGAAAAGTAAGCCGATATTAATAGCTAACCCGACATGAACGGCTGAGCCTTATCTATAGGTATTTCCAGTGCACGTTCTTAGTTTTCACCCGGACGCCAAGGATTTTGGTAAATTATATCATAATCCAGTCTAAGAATATTGGGAAAGTTGCGCGTGAAAGTCTTTTTGCGCGTTTTGCTTGTGCTATATTTCCGTTTTTGAACAATTTCCTCCACCTATCGACAGTTCCACAACAGCTTTCGATTCTCAACGGAAAAGGGATTAAGAACATAACGGCAAAACCTGGACAATTTAAAGGAATTGAGAAGGCTAGGGAATCACGTACAAGCGCCAGCAACAGCAGGAAACGGTGGCGCGGTTCAAGTGATGAAAACGTCGAGCTAAACGATGCGGACGATGCATATGAGGAGAGGTGGAGATGCCGCAGAGCTAGTCGAGAGAGATGGTTTTCTGATTGCGAATACGAGAATAGGGATCGCGGTCAGTCGAGATATCGGGCTCTGTCGCCGGAGTCAAATAATGTGCCGGGCTTTACAGACTCGTTTAGTACCGAGGCCTCATATGAGAAAAAAGCCAGGATAGATAAGAGTCTCAGGCCAGGTAGGACAGGAGTGGTCCTAAGAATGACGCTCCTCTACATTCTGACCCGACGAATGTTGTAATACAGTAGCCAATTATAGGAAGATTAGGGATATTGTTATATTTATGTGGCACCTGTAATGGATGAGATGGGACGATTACCCAGCAGACCCGTTACAGTGTATGTGAGGGCTGTACTGGTCTGGGGTCGTACCAGTGCGTCGTCCTAATCCGTGCTTATTCCAATCCCGTACCCATACGACCCCAGACCGATACGGTGCCTGCAGCTTTACTACGTAGTTCGAATGTCGTACTTGAACCCGTGCTAGTCCAACCCGTACTGGTACGGTTCGAGTCATACAAGTACAGGTGACCGGTTCCCTATGGGGTCCGCCAATGCTTTTTCGGAACGAGCCTGAAGTGCCTTGTGAAATGAAGAATCTGGGGCAAGCCCTTGTCTTGTAGGGCAAAGATGTCTGTTTACATACCAGTTAGATGTCGCTTTATAGCCCGAGCCTGGAGATTAGAATCAGGCAGGGCTGGATTGCCTGTGACCATCTTTCTTAATTGATATGCTCACATTCTAAATTTTTGTGCTTATGTTTTGTTGTTTGTCGAGCGACTTCCAGGAAGTTGCTTGTAAGGTACAGACCGTTCTTGTCTTTGTGTAAGGTAGTTACTGTAGTACGAGTATTGGAAATCACGCAAATTCTTTGTTCAACCATGATATCGGGTTATAAAAAAGCGGCTGCCCATGCGAGACAAAAATGTTGGATATCGAACCCACATTAGCCTAATGACACCTGATCGTTTCCTCTCAGGCAGCTTTCTATCTAGAGCCTGTCATGCTATGCCAATATCATGCTTATGTCGAGATCCGTTGAAAGAACCATAACCTTGGAAGTAGGCAACTTAGCGCACTACGTAACGGTTGCAGCAAGGCTATCTATCTATGCTTATTACATTTGGACAGTTTGTGAAGAGAATCTTGATTTCGAATTAAGTATATTTAGCGATTTACAAGGCAAAACGCAACGGATAATGGACCAGTCGAAGGCAGGATTGCAGCAAACTCTACTCTTCGAGATTTTGTGTAGCATTATGTCGTCCCCTAATTATTACTTAGCTACGTACTGATCTCTGTAAACTAAGGCCAGCCCCCTTTCAGGCTTCATCAACATTGTTGATCGGGAGGCCAATAACCTATTACCTCTCTACCGTGATAATATGACCCGATTCGCCTGTCCACTGTGCAACGGGTCGATATGGTCAAGGTCCATATACTCATGTAAACTGCTCATCTCTGATAGTTGACTGTAGGCTTTCATCTGATAGAAAGTTAAGATAGTCCAGGGTGGTAGTACACTTACCGAAGCCAAAATTTGTGCGGTTAGGGCAATCCACTAATAGCTTCGTCATATGCTGCCATAATGGGTCTGTAAAGATCCATTGGGTCTTTCGGGGTCGAAAGATCTAGTTCGTCCGTGGGTTTCCTGGGGAAAAGCATCGCCCTAATGCGTTGACAGAGCGGCTTAACGACCTCAAACTCTTCTGGGAATTCTTTAAATATGCACTCAAGTCCATCACCGGACATATGATACATTTTAGCCTGTGCAATGTCTTCAAAACTGCCTATTGACCACTTGTTCAAATTGCTCACAAAAGGTTGCTGTGTGTTGTCTTTGACTAGAGGAAGACCCCATGATGTACGCGCACACATCCAAAGCAAAACGTAGAAGAATGATTCGAGATCATGGCGGTAGGTATGACGCTCTTGTTGTCGTAATACTCCTATTGCCAGGAATGGCCTGGTACCAGTTCTGTGGTCTGCTCCACTCGGATCATCCATTTGTTTAGCTAAGTCAAGATCGATAAGCATGCCTCGAAAACCATCTGCCGCTTTAGCGTCTGTAATGATAATATTGTTAGAAGAGATGTCCCGGTGAAGGATTTTGCCATCGGTAAAAAGAGACTGGTGTGCTTCGATTGCATCTCGCATCGATCCTAGCAATTCTTTGATCGACTTAAAATCTCTAATAACTCGGCCGGCAGGTGAAACGACGACGCAGGAATAAACCTTGTTTTCCCAATCCTCGAAAATTCCATCCAGCAACGGCATCAGTTCGCTCGGCCATGACGTCTGTTCGCTCGGGAACGACGTCTGTTCGCTCGATTGGTTCTCATCAATCATTTCCAGGCTCAACTTCGCCTGGTCATTCGGTACATGGGTTGAGGCCCCGTAAGCAGACCGGCGCCTCTTGCAATTAGGCGTGTTGTCAGATCCGTTATTAAGGGACTTGCGCTTACGGCCCGACGCGTTCACGCTCGATAAGTCAACATGCGGATCTCGCATATTGCTGGCCTTATCGTTGAAACGGTAAGGCTGAGGGAAAGTCAATCCCTCCCGCAGTTCTTTGATGGTAGTAATCGTACGATATGCTATTACTTTTGCTACCCCTCGAACACCACTCTGTTTTACGTGCTTGAGGTGTTCTACCTCTAACTTCCGTTTAGCTGATTGCCAGGCGAACTTTGCAACAAAGTTTTTGTCGGTTTTAAAGCATGTAGTACCACGAGAGACAATGGCATTTTGCTTAACAAAGCGCTCGGTTAGGTTGATAGTCGTTTCTCCTTCGGTAGTGCTGTTTGCATCATATAGTGTGACTTGGTCCTTCTGCGCTGTTTCGATAAATGTATCCCGGCCCAAAGCATTATTATCCATTGTAGCGTACCTAACCAAAACACGCGTAAACCTTTCTGGCTGTTGGATAATATCGAACATTCCTGAGCTATAAGGCCCAGCTCGGTCAAAAACCCAAAGCTCCATTATAGAACCACATATAAGGAATGCATGAACAAATCGGCGTGTTGGTTGGTTATAAAAAACGCCTTGCACAAGACGTGCAAGCTGGAGAAGATTTTCTTTGAATTCCTTTTCCCAATGCGTTTCCTTCAGCAGTCCGGCAATCAAAACATCAGTTTTGGAGTCGGGCGACCGAAAAGATACATCCATCTGGCCCTTTACGTTTAACTCCTTAAAGTGTTTATTATTGGAAAGTTGGTTAGTTGCGCCAGCTAAATAGCGACTTTGCAACGTAAGCAGCCACTCCCATACAGAATCGTCATCACTTTTCTTCTTCGGAAATCCCCACCCGTTGTGGCCGTGATCTTTAAACATTTGGTCGTACATGTTTTTCTGTTGTTGTTGACAGCTCTCGTTATTAAAATACTTCTGCCAAAATCCAGTCACCTCGCGAAAAGTACAGGATTTAATTTCGAAAAACAGCTTTTGTTTGACAGACTTAGCGTTCGCTTTGTCGTCCAGCCGGCTGGTGTTCGTTCTGGAGGACGTTTCGAGATACGCAGCTGGGAGACTAGCAGGCGGCGTTGACGGTTTCTGAATGGACTCAACAAGGTCCAGAAAGGCTGCCCAGACAACGGTGTCGGGCGAGTTACGTAGAACAACGTCGATAAGCGGCCTAAATAGTTCAAGTGTATACGTGCCTCGGACCAAACCTTCAAGCGAACCGCATACCGTCGCTGACACATTGTTATCGAACGCACTTATTGCTTTATTAATGAGAAACCCGAATAAAAGGGTTGACACAGCCTCTGATGAAAGCGCATCGTAGCAATTAAGTAATTCATCGCGTGCTTGGTCGAGTTGTAGCGGATGATTCGCGATGATATTGATCTGGTTGTCGCTCAGCATCATGTTTGCAGTAAGAATAGAGATAGATGGGCTACGTGAGTCTGGTGATAGAAAACGCGAGGTCCTCGCGCGAGGCTGTTTTGACATGATTTCAAGCTAACCTATTTTAGCTAGGTCTAGACAATACCTACATGTAGCCCACTACCCCAGGCAACAAGCCTTGACTTGAAAGTTGGTATGGCAGGTACAACGATACAGGCAAGACAGATAATGCAGATAACAAGCTCTACGCCTTCTCCAATATTGTATTGTTCAGGTACAAAAAACAAGGGTTGAGCAGGGCTTCTCCCGAACTTCAATACTTCTAGAATTGCCAGTTACCCGCCAAATCAAAGGTAGGTATCTAAATCGAGGCTATCCCCAGATCGGAGCATTTCGTCCAATGCCGAATGCTGTCATAGGTCACCCGCTGCCCCTCTAGTGTGCCACGCGATAGCGCTTTGGGGGGCACTGTGGGCACTGTGGACACTGCTGTGGAGGCGTCTGCATCCACTAGCATGCCAGTGCCACCGTATCCGTCCCGGGTCCGTTCGCCCTATCACCTGCCTCAGGTATCAGGTAAATAAGCCTGGTCCCTGCTGCCAATACAGTGTGTTGTAACTCATCCATTCATTCAACCATCGCCATCCGTCCTACCTCCCATCTCAACACTCACTTGTTGTCACTTAGTTACTAAACTGTTCATCTTCTTGCTATATACCGACCCCATCTCATGTATTAACACCACTTTTTACCGCCATATTTTGATATCATCAAGCCAGCGTCTTGCTCTCGCTTGACCTGACTCTTCACATTATTCGTCCCTTTCTTGGCCAGGATCTAACTATCTGGAGATCATCATTATGAGACTGAACCGGAGACGGTCGGCATCAATAATCTGTGGTTCGGCTGGTCGCGTCACCGCCAATCTCCTCCTCTCTTTCCTTGCGCTATCTGCCTCACCCGCAGCAGCTTCCATATCCAACTCCGATTCCATATTCGAAGATAGTCCGATATTAGCCCCTTTGGTGCCGGAGCCTCCTGCGCCTGCTGAGCACACCTTTGTATGTCAAGCTGCATCGCCTAGCCTCATGCCGCATTTCCACTGCTAATGGTTAGCCCAGACCCTTCGCCATATCCTCCATCACGGCACCTACCGTCACCCCGGTCTCCATCGAAGACGGGATGTCCGACATCCGGAGGCCCAAGTGTGGCTCGCCGCCGAGGACGCCCACCCCCCCGAACGGATCACGGCCCTCAAGGCAAAGAGTCGTGCACAGAAGATAGAACGCCTAATTGATCGACGGCCAAGCATCGTGGATCCCCTCGTTGCCACAGCTCGTGAGCAGGGTTATGTGCTCGCGAGTTCCCCATCCGCCTGGACCATTGACGATGTACCAGCCCCCGATGTTACCGACAAGGAGACAGTCCTTACTATGGCGTTAATAGTAGCAGACGCTTATGTGGAAACACCCGATCTGCCGGACTGGGATGAAGTTGGGGAGCCGTTCAATCGGACCGAGGATTTTGGTTGGGAATCCGATGGGCTACGCGGGCATATATGGGGAGATGAGACCAATTCTACCATTGTCATTGGGTTGAAAGGCACCTCGCCCGCTGTTTTTGACGGGGAGGGGACGACAACGAACGACAAGATCAACGATAATCTGTTCTTTAGTTGTTGCTGTGCGCAGCAGGGGCAGTGGACATATAAGCAGGTCTGCGATTGTGCCATAGGAACATACGCTTGCAACAATACCTGCGTTCGACAGGCTTTACGCGATGAGAACCGCTATTACCAAGCTGCGAGAGAGCTCTACAGCAACGTCACAGAGCTTTATCCAAACTCCAACATCTGGGTTGCCGGGCACTCCCTTGGTGGCGCTGTCAGCTCTTTCATTGGTCTCACCTACGGCGTACCTATCGTCACCTTTGAAGCCGTACCAGAAGCGCTACCCGCCTCGCGTCTCGGCCTGCCGGTCCCTCCCCACGGAGACCCTGATTTCCCTCAGACTCGTCAATACACGGGAGCGTATCACTTTGGTCATACTGCTGATCCTATTTTTATTGGCACCTGCAATGGTGCCACCGCCTCATGTTCATATGGCGGCTATGCCCTGGAAACAGCATGTCACTCCGGATACGAGTGTACATACGACACTGTAGCCGATAAAGGCTGGCGTGTCGGCATCGGCACTCATAAAATCCGCTCAGTGATTAACGATGTGATCAAGAAGTATGATACCGTTCCGAAATGCCAATACACTCCGGAATGCCGAGATTGTGCATACTGGAAAATGTATGAAAGCAACAGCACAGATGGGACAACCACCACCACCACGAGCGGCCCGACGACAACCAAGACTCGCACGCGGACGGCGACCTGCGAGACCCCTGGCTGGTGGGGCTGTAACGATCAGACCACAACGACAAACACCATTACCACGACAACTTCCCAGACCACGTCAACGTCGACCTGCAAGACGCCAGGCTGGTTTGGATGTAAAGACAAAACCACCACCACCGCCAAGACAACATCTTCACAAACCACTCCCACTATCACAACAACAACTACTTGCACTACACCTGGTTGGTTTGGGTGTAACGACCCAACCAACACAACGTCCTACCAAGCCACTGCTACTGCCACGTCCACGACTTGTGCTACGCCTGGCTGGTTGGGTTGCAAAGACAAGACAACCACGCCCACTACTACGACACTTCAACATGAAATCACCTCACCGCCCTCTATGCCCATACCCACGTCCTTGGGACAAGAGCCAGTTACTGCACCACCAAGATCTCATTGTGTCGAAAGGCATTGGTATGGAGCATGCAAAGAGTGGGCACCAGATGCAATCAGAAATTGGTACAACGATGAAATATAGGAAAGGATTGCTAGGCGTAAGGTTGCTTTTAGTTGGATTGCTCTTATATGTACATAAACTTAGAGAACACAACACCGACGAGTTCGTCAATAAACGCTTGTCTTTTTTGACTTGTTACATCACAAACACGGGAAGTACGAGGGTGGCTAGACACCTGACGACATGCCTATCTTGAAGCCACGTACGGTATTCATTCTAACACATACTAGGACTTATAAGGCCGGACTTCTGTCAGTCAAGAGCGTTCCCTAAAGTAGTATGTAATAAAGTCGAGTATACCTTCGGATATAAAGTGCGGCGTCAATTCTATCATCTCAGAAAAAATGACAAGCTACCATCGCATCACCAATCATACTCCCCGTTTCCATGCTATTCAAAGTAAATGAGTCTGTGCGAGCAATGCTACGCACACAACAACCCAAACCGTCGTGGGCGAAAAGTCGCTAACGAAAACATTTATTGTATGTTTGAACTTGAGACTAACCTTTTGCTGTTAAACATTTGTTGCGGTTTTCTTGACTACCGATCCCCATGCACACCATAATACGAGAGAGTCTAGAGATCATTCCGCGGCGCAGTCACTTACCATCCACGCACCCGCATTTAAGTAACACGATAAGTATTCCATACAAGGGTGCTTAACCCGGATTCCCTGTTACGTCACTGCCCAAAATGGAAATACAAACAGAAAGCCTTGCTGATCCTTCAGGCAGCCGTTTAACCGACTCTCACTCATAACTGAGAAGAGAAGAGATAGGGGATGCTTCATCTAACAAACAGAAAGGGCACCTAACTCAATTGCTGAAGTAACTAGTCAAATTGACGGGAGTACTAGGTATTTATTTCGGTCGTCAATTGAATTCAATTCAACACGGCAACATGGCGTGCAGGAGACAACAACACGACGACGGCAACGCTAGATTCGCGGGCGGGCCCGCGACCGCTAGCCCGGAAACCCACATCGGCGGCGGCGACGGCGGCGACGAGGGCGTCGGCGACAGGACGAACGACGTCTGGTTCGAGCACTCGTCCGGCAAGCGGATCGACACGGACACACTGATCGCGGGCTCGCTAGCACAGCAGTATCCGAGCCTGCAGCTGACGATCGCGCCGACGCGCAACGGGCTGGACCTGCTGAGCTACGCGGCGGCCGGACACGCGCGATGCCGGGCCATCGCAGAGAAGCCGGGGGCAGGGGCGGGGGAGGGCTCCGGCGGGGTGTTCTCCCCCGTGGCCTGGACGCTGTACGTGCCGCCGGCGCGGCGCATCGACGGCGACCCGGGCGCGCTGGCGCAGAAGCTCAACTTCGGCAAGTTCGAGTATCGCTGGCGCGGGCACGACTTCCTCGTGTACGTGGTCGACGGGCGTGACGGCACCCAGGCGTACCCGGCCGTCACCAACCACTACGTGCTCTCGACCGACCGCGAGCATGCCGAGGCGCTGCTGCTGGCCGCCGGCAGCTGGGCCAACGAGCTGCATGGCGAGGTCTGGGTCTTCGACCAGGGCTATTGGCAGAAGAACGCGGAGCTGTTCCGCAGCATCATGGGTGCTTCGTGGGATAACGTCATTCTCGATGCCGATATGAAGAGGGCCATCATCGAGGATCATACCTCTTTCTTCGATTCTCGCGATGCGTATGCCCGGCTCAAGGTGCCTTGGAAGCGCGGTATCATCTACCACGGCCCGCCTGGTAATGGCAAGACTATCTCGATCAAGGCGACTATGCATATGTTATATGATCGGGAGAACCCTGTTCCGACTTTGTATGTGCGGTCTTTGGTTTCGGTGAGTAGCCTCATATGCCATGTTCATTTCGAGAAGAATGCAAAACCGCTGATGTTGAGAAGTTTGCTGGACCAGAATACGCTCTCATGGCGATTTTTAAGAAGGCGAGGCAATTTGCACCTTGCTATCTGGTATTTGAAGACCTGGATAGTATCGTCTCGGACCAGGTGCGCAGCTACTTCTTGAATGAGGTTGACGGGCTCAAGAACAACGACGGCATCTTCATGATCGGGTCAACGAACCATCTTGATCGCTTAGATCCTGGTATTTCTGTAAGTTGACGACTTGTAATTCCCGACGCCCTATTTAGTCTTCTCTTTCCGTATCGAAGAAGAAAAACCCCCCAAAAGAAAGAAAAGATAGAACTAATTTGCAGTAGAAACGTCCCTCCCGATTCGACAGGAAGTATTTCTTCCCGGATCCGAACCTAGAGCAGCGCATCGCGTACTGCAAATTCTGGCAGGGAAAACTGGCCGACAACAAGGATATCGAGTTCCCCAACGAGCTATGCGAAGCCGTTGCCGAGATCACGGATAAGTTCAGTTTCGCATACATGCAGGAAGCCTTCGTAGCGGCGCTCTTGGCAATCGCTCGACGATCGAAGAAGGGCGGGGATCGGCGCAGCCAGGAACCGCAGACGCGGGACGTGGGCGATGGCTGGCTGGACGTCTGCGACAGCGGCGACGACGATCACAGTGATTTGGACGATCTCCCCTTGTGGGTTGAGATCAAGAAGCAGATTGAGACGCTGCGGGAGGGTATGGAATCTGAGACATGAGGTACGAACTGGTAGAATAGGGACTCCTGACTTGCCAGTAAATCAAATCGCGTTCCTGCTTATAGGGCGAGGGTAATGGCAACCGGTTTGTGTAAGTGACCAACGGCTTCTTTTGATTACTTGATATTTGAAGAAAATCAAATTGATTGCGTTATTTCCAACGCGCAGCACGATCCTTTTCTTTTCCTTGCGAATGAATAAGTTGCGTTACACAACTCTTGCCTTGCTTTGGTTGGTAGCAGGCCGTCTGCGCCGAACCGAAACATCTCTCGGCTCGGCCTGATATTATTTCTATTTCTAGTTAGGCGAAATGCCTCAACGAGTGAGCTGAGTATCGCTTTGTATACTCCTAACGGTCGTGAGAGCGACCCATTTCCCGTGTTAAGTGTTGTGACATCTTTGATTTATCGCCACACGCTCAGGGAACTGTGTTACACGGTGCAGGCATCAAACATTAAGCATCAAGCATTACGCTTGAATCAACATAGAACGCGAGCAAGCGCCTGTCATCAGGCAACGCAGCGGGGCCAGCATGATTTGTTTTCTAGGCATAAAAGGCCGTGAAGGTAGCTCTATGGCCTGCTCTCTCACTATTCCCTATAGCACTCAACGACAAGTGGTGCGACTAACTTACTACGTTCAGCCCAGTCTCCGAACCTATATCCCTTCGAGATCCGCAAGAGTACCTTATCATGTGCCAAGAGCGATACAAGGGATACGCTGACTGCAAGCACTTGCACCCGCAGGGCACGGTGATGAAGCCGAAGCCATGCGCGGAGTCCACTGCGACAGGGCGCTGCACGCAGGGAAAGAAGTACGTACTTGTACCCGAGGGCGACATGCCACTGTGTCAGAGGTGCGGGAAGCTGGTGTCTCGGCTCATGGACGCTATAGGCAGCCCCGATGATGAGTGCAAGGACTCGACATGGAAGCTGTGGCACCGCATCGGCTGGCCCTATGAGGAGGCTCTAGTCGTGCTCGACGGGGTTCTCGATAAGATGTACGATGAGATGAAGAGATGGGAAGGGCCGCGCCATAACCACCAAACCCTCATCGCGAGGTGGATAGTCATCTTCGAGGAGTTCAAGGACTGGCTGCGCCAAAGGCTTGAGAAGAAGAATGTGCAGGGCCGCCTTTACTTCCCCCCTGGCGAGGAGAAGAAGGTCTTGCAGCATCTTGTGGGATGGACATGTGAGTCATATTTCTTAGACAACTAATTATTCACTTCCATACATATCTACCCAAGTGATGGTCCATAACAATTAAGCTGAACTTGTTCCCAGTGCTTAATATGGCACAAGGCCAATTCAACAAGCTCAATATTGCAGTCTTCAGGGAAGGTTTAGACATGGCGTTCAATAATCTCATTTACGAGTGGGATACACACTTCGCCGAAGAGCCTTGCCCTGACTGTGCAAAGGAGGAGTTCACCAAGTATTGGACGGATTGGACGAACTGGTTGCGAAAAGGGGACAGAACCCTGACGCAAGGGGGGGACGAGAGTTCGATTGAGCCGGTGTCGGAGAGGGGAACAGAAGAATAAGGATCTATTGGATACTCGCACGACTGCTGGCGCGCCCTGCACATAGGGCTTCCACTATACAATTTGCCACTCCCTTGTTTACTTTGTTTCTATGGATTTGCCTTCCCAACAACTAGGTTCACTACATGGAAAAGAGTGATTCCGTGGGTTCTCATAACAGCTAGCTAGTTCCCGAGGCACCTATAGTAGTTATCACAAGAGTTGATCTCCTGCTTGAATTCAGGTGTGAAGGGGCTAAGATTCAACAACATGAGAAATGCCACCTAGTCAAAGCATGCGATGAAGGGTTTAAGTCTTTTTTGTATAGAGGAAAGCTTGAAAATTGTCGCCTCAGCTAGCATACAGAACAGTTCTATTTCCTTGTTCATCGTGACTTTCTCCGATAGGGTCGTGATATGTAGCCATCTTCCAAGCCCCGACAATTATGACAAGAAGTAACAGCAAGCGGCCGGTATAGCTTATTTCACCATTCATCCCTATACGCTTTTTCCTTCGTCCGAGCTCGACAGCGAGCTTTGGTCTTCTCAATTTCGAAAAGAGCTAATGAGTTGAAACGGGTTATCCAAATTACAAAATAAAGCATTGTATTATAATCGTACTTTTTATACCTATCGTATTTAACGCGATCAATCCCACAAGTATCGTAACGATTGAGCTTCAGCTTGAGCGTATGTAAAGCCGTGAACTTTGCTGAGAGGAAATTCACGACTGCCTGTTGATCGTCCATGGAGAAGATTGGATCGTCTTCTACTTCTATCTCCATGGACAGTATTCTGTTTTGTAGGTCTAAGCTGAGTTGCTTCGCGGGTGTCAATGCGGTAGCTGATGGCTTATCAACTTGGCAGTAGAAGAAAGAACCTGAGATAGTGAAATGGGGAATATGACCAGGCAGAGAAGGATGATTTGGGGGCGTGTCGATGTATTTGTCAAACATGGACATATGCTCAAAAACATCCTCTTGAAGACTGAGACTGTCGGTGGTTCCGTCAAAGGGGAGACTGTATTGTGAGGGCTGTCCGTAACGTCTGATGGCCTGTGATCGCGTAGCTCTACAGATTTGGAAGGTAGACATAGAAGCCCAGAGACGTGGTTTGTAGAAGATTATGATCGGGTAGGGGGTCGCCTTCCGAACGAAGGTCAAACGGCCCTGAAGCTTGTATGGCTCGTCCAAGTACTGGAAGATTCGAAGTGTCATTTCGTTCGGTAGGAACACTGGTCGAAGTTCGGGAAACGTCGGGGCGGGAGGCGAAGGGGCAGAGGCGTCGGTGTCATAGCCTACACACGCCGTGCTACACCGAATGAATTTGGCACACTCGTCAAGAATAGGCATTATATCATCCAATGATAGTTTTCCCGGCAGGTTTAATATAAACCTCTCTGAGGGCTGAGCTCCAGCCATCTCGGAAATCGACGACAGAAGACGGTCCGGTACCAATACTCCCGATGAAAGAGCTTGATAGAACTTCGATGATATAGAGAAAGTCAATAAGGTTCTCAAAGAATTACACAAATGATTGACTTTATATGCAGAAAAAGTACACGTACACAGTACCTGTTGGTATTCAGCTGGTAAACATTCACTCCTGCCAACCAATAACAACAGGGGATAACCCAATTTGAAAGGGAGGAATCTGGATTGCCAACGCCACTAATCAAGTTTGTAAGCAGCTTTTGCATGTTACAACAAGCAAACAAACATTCAATAGTAAATGAACAATAATCAAAATTTTTTATCATTATCCTCATCTTAACATACTGCCTAAAGCTCACACGTAATGTAGGTTTGCTGTAGATCCGCCATTGTTTGCCATAAGTGCGCCAACTCAACATTTCAAAACAAGAAATCGAGCAACCTCCGTCTCCACTGCGCGATACCTTGTTCATTTAAACTAATTTACATACCAGCCTCGTAATCACATTGTAGTTTATTTCAGATACTTCATAATCTCTTCCCTTTCGCCCACAGGTATCGTGTGCAGCAACTCCTTCAGGCCCTTGAGGGCGGCAGCCTTGTCGCTGCTCATTAACTCGGCCATCTGTTGAGATACGACCTCTGCCTTCATCTGCTCCACCTTGCTCGAGATAGTCTTGGCGTTCTCCTCGTACCATGTCACCACCTCCCTATCGTTGTGAGAGAACTTGGCGATGCCCGACCATGCAGCAAGCATACGTAGATGGTTCTGCCTTGCCTCGACTGAGGCTGCACTGCTGGCATCTGTAGTCTTAAGTCCAGACGTGGCGGCCATGCGCTTGAGGATATATTCTTCGTTCAGTCGTCTGCGTGCACGCCAGTAGAAGAAGCGACGGGCGTTCTTCCATTCGATGGCCTCACGGATTGTGCCCTTGGCCTTCATGCGGCCAGCACGGTCGTGTAGATCGGCAAACTGGATGCTAATCTGCGCATAGATGGGCAACAGCTGCTTCTCCCTCTCCGTCATCTGTGTCTTCAAGTGCTCTAGTTGGTCCTTCGACAAGTCCTTCTCCGCAGCCTGCTTCTTAAGCGTGGCGTAGGTCGGGTCAAGACGAGCCATTGTTTCGAGCTGTTTATCCTTCTTGTACTTAATGCCAATAATACCCTCGGGTTCGAGGACACCGGCACGGGACTCAACATCAGCATACATTTCCATGGCAACGGGGTTGATGGTAGGGTCGACGACGACCCAAGAGCCACCACGCAACTCGCCGAAAGGTGGAATATATACAAAGATGGGCTGTTCGTATTTGACGAGGGCATCAACAATGTACGATCCGTACTTCAAGACCTCATTGTACATGTCTCGCTGCCCACCAGAGAATCCTCTCCAGTTTGCGAGGATCATGAGAGGCAACTGCTCACCATGATTGAAGTCATTGATAGCCTGAGCCGTCTTGAAAGCCGAATTGGGGTACCAGACACCGCCAGCTTCGTTGGTAACTTGCTCTACGGAGTCGGGGTTGGCGGGATCCGCAGGAGTAATGTTCTCCACAGTTCGTGTCTCGACAGCAATAACACCCATAGGAATGCCACCAAGACGGGCGCGGCCGACGACGACTGTGCGAGCCCAGCCACCAAGTGTCTCCACAAACGAGTCCTTGTCGAACAAACCAGACTGGAAGCCATCCTCATCCTGTTTACCGCCGATAAGCCACCTCACGTCGTAGGGCTGCTTGTTAGGTGGTGTGTATACGATCTCACGATCCCAAGTGTCAATGCTGGGGATGACTGGGACTGGGAGATTACGTTGGGCGGGAATGAACGACAGCCACTCAACGATCTTGGATACACCAGCAAAATCGTCATTGGCAGTCATGTGAGAAACACCGTTGCGGTACATGATTTGAGTGCCACCAAGTTGCAGGTTTGAGGTATAGACTTCGCGTCCCAGCAAGTTGTTCAAGGCACCGGCACCCGTAAGGATAATCGGCTGGCCTTCGATCTGAATAGCACGTTGACCCAGACGAACGAGATACGCACCAATACCTAGCATCGTTAGTTGAATGTTTATAGGAAAAAGACTATAGTGAACTTACCAATCGATCGGCAGGTAATAAGGGTAATGGTGAAGATGTCGTTGTAGGCTCGGCTTGTAGCACCGGCAATGAGACCAGAACCTCTTAGGCATTCGACACCTAGGCCATCTTCAGCGCCGATAATGGCGACAATCTTATGTCGCTGCTCTCCATCCTCGCTGACAGGCTCTGTAATCACGTCACGTGTTGTGCCCTCTTCAAATCTCTTCTTCGCAGCTTCATCGAGGTACAAGTACTTGAAGCCCGATTCCTGTTTGTTAGGATCATTCCAAGCGACCTTGAAGTGAGGAATCAGCTCCTCAGCCACACCCAACCGAGCACCGGAGTTAGCAGAGAGATAAATGCGCGGAATGCCCATGCTGCGAGCTAACTCGGTACACTTGTTGAAGAAGTGGTCCTCCTTTGGTCCAAAGGAACCAATCTTATAGGTGATATCATTGGCAACCACTATGAATTTACGACCCTTTGGATACTCGGGGGTACGAGCATTGATGACCCAACCGACCATGCCGCAGGTGTTGGTACCAGGCTCGCGTGAAACTTCAGCAAGTTTGTCATGATCATCGAGTACCAGTTCGCTATAGTCAATGCACTCGCCGTGGGGGGGTTTCTTGTCCGCCAAAGCGGGCTGTTTCTTAACAATTTCGACCCAACTGTTTTCAACAGCTTGTCTGAAGAGCTCTGGGAAATCATACACGTACTGCGTACCCATAAGATGCGCCTTGTATCGTTTAGGCTGGAGCCAGTTCTTAGTGGGATAAGGCGTGGAAACAGGCATGAGGTGCATGGAGCCGATCTTGTTAGTGCCGCCAATTGAATGAAAGATCATTTCGCCCTTCTCGGACTTGCGCTCCGCATAAATCTCGACCTGAATAACATAACCCGATGTGTTGCTGATGAGCACACGCAGAGGAAGTGGTTGGCCAGTTTCAGCATCTGTGCAGATAATGCGAATTTCGACATGAGAAACACGTAGGCGCCAAGCACGAGGTCCGAATCGGTCAAGGAAACCTTGTAAAGAGTGTTCCACTTCTTGGGGTTTAAGCTGGAAAACTGGGGAGAAGTTCAAGAACATGTGGTTAAGATCAGAGTTGTTGTTGCCAATAATCTCTAGAGCATCAAATATGTCGTTGATAACTCGGTCTGTTTCCGAGACAAGATACTCAGCGGTTGGAATATCATCCCGAAGGCGCCCGGGTCGAATGACGGAACGAGTAAAGTACCGCTTGTCAGTTTCAACTCCCTTTCCAACGGCCTCATAAACATGGATGTTCTTGTTCTCTGTGAAGACCGGGGTGATCTTGAATTTATTGAGGCGCTGTAGCTCTAGTTGGAAAGCTAGAGAAGGCTCCACGTGACGAATGCTGTCATCCTCTAGGTATTGTGGCCCACGGAAAGTGTAGTATCGGGGGTACGAGCCATCATTTCGACCACACACCAAGGTGATACGGCGGACGCGGCGTGTGTACATCTCTGCTCGTGACCCTTCTACCATATTGCGCATTCTGGTGATGATCTCTTGGTCCTCCACAGACTCGGCATCCCGAACGGCGATATTGATGACATTGGATAGCTCATCCTCCTCCTTTTGGAAGGGCTTGCGCTTGCCACTAAGGTCAGGAACCGCACTAGCAGGACGAGTCTTGCGGGCAGGAAGAGTGTCTAAAGCCTTTTGTAGCCCTTCTTCAATTTCATCTAGGTATTTGCAAGGCACAATCACACCCTTTCGCGCAGGCTCTGGCTCGGAAAACCGGTTCAGATAGGTCATGTCACTAACTGAACTGATACGATTGAATGAAGGGAATTCTTGAATAGGAGTGCCAGGCACGGATGGGTTTGATGACGGGGGCACAATGTCGAACTCATTTTTACCAGACTTGCGGAACGAGAAGTCCCAGGAGAGATACGCCGGGTTTGTGTCAGTCTCATCTGCGTGATACTCGACTTTAGTAACATTGTAAGCACGGTAAGCCCGACGAATGTAAACTTCTAGCGCAGCAGCCGAGACCCATGGGTCGTCATGAGCAAAGAACGAGGACAACACATCGAAGACGGTATACTTAGAGTCAACGACCTCCTTAATGACGTCTAGGTTTGGCTGTCGGTGATCCCAGCCAGTTTCGCCGTATTTGTTCTCGACTACGGAAGACCGTAGGATGTGCTCCATTTGGGCAGTTCGCTCTTCTAGCGACGGCAGGGCGCACTGGATCAAGATTTCTCTTGCCTTGAGGGAGACCTTAGCTGTAGAGCGAGAGTCAAGCTCGGCCATCTTTCGCAGTACAGGTTTGAGATGCTTGGCGACATTGCCGACATTTGGCTTGTTAGGGCGATACTCGTCAAGGAGAGCCAAGACTAAGTGGTTCTTGGATCCTACGCGACTATGTGAGAGTACAATCTGAACAACCTTCAAGTTATCTTCCTTGTTCTCTTCGCGAAGCTTGAGGATGACGTCCTCATCCTGTGCACGACGCCCAGCGAAAAGGGACTCGACGTCTGTGTAGAGGGACAAAAGTGAGGAGATGGCGTTGAGCTCTCGGACTTTTTGCCCTTCGGCGTAATTAATAAGGACATCTAACAGAGGCTCCAGAGTAACTCGCAATGTTTCGCCCTCGCTTGGTGTCATGTTGTCGCTGACGAACTTGGTGAATGTCCTAGCAAGCGTCTTGGCCGGGAATTCAGTTCCTCGAGCCTTGGACCGCTCAATCACTTGAGTGAAGGTAGCATCAAGTTTCTGCGGCATTCTGGAATGAAGCGCAGAGTGATGCGCGGCCCACTCGCCGTAAGGAAGTTCGGGGTCTCGCAACACTTCAATCATCTCCTTCAGCGTTTGTTGCATGATGACGGAATTATCGAAGCCCATCAAGATATTTCGCAAGATGGCATAGAGCCTGTTGAATCTTTGGGCAGGCTTGTTACCACCCACCTGAGGCATTCCGAGATCCGGAAGCTGACCGAGGAATGGCTGTGCCTGCTTCACCCGTGTGGGGTCGTCCAAAGCAAGGATACCAAGAATATCACCGGCTTCGATGGTGACTCCGGGCTGCTTGATCAATTGAACAATGCCGTCCTCTTGGGCCACCAAAGGCATGAACATCTTCATGACTTCAACTTCCGCGAAAGTCTGACCTGCCTTGACGTGCTCCCCGTTCTCAACAGTGTACTTCACCAGCTTACCGGGACTTGGAGTTCGTAGTTGAGTTGGATCATTCTCTTGCTCGAGAAGACAAGTCTTGCTATCAACCGAAACACGGGTGGCACCCACTTCCTCCTTCCAGTAAACGCTGTGACTCCGACCGTTGATCAGAATCAGTAGACCACCGTCACTCAAGGGTCGAATACCAACTTGGCATTTCGATCCGTTGATGAACAGGTGGTAGCTGTCAACAGCTGCGCGGGTAGCCGTAAACTTGTAACGATGACCCTCGTAAATGAAATCGATTGGGAACACCGTTTTGAGGATGTCCTTGGACGGGACTTGACCCCTTTCTAGGCCAGCGCGATACTCGTTGATAGTTGCCTCGCAAGCGATATGAGCTTTCGTCGTGGCACCACAGACAACAGCGAGGATTGGGTCAGGTCGCTCGGCGGTCAATCTCTTTGAGATCAACTCATCCAACCATCCCGTAGTAATCGTGTTATCCTCGAAAGCCTCAGTTTCGAGCAGCTTAATAAGATACTCGACAGTCGTCCTGAAGTCACCGCGAATACTCAACTCTTTGAGTGCTACAACCATGTTCTTCCGCGAGGTGGCTCGGCTCTCTCCGTAAGCAAAGATGTGACCGAATTGACTGTCGGAGAAACTGTGAATACTGGACGATGTACTGACAGAGAAGTAACCCCAGACATTGGCACTACTCCTGAAATTGAGATCGTGCATGACACCATTAGAGGGCTTGAAACCCTCACCGGGATCTTCTGATGTGATACGGCAAGCTGTGCAGTGTCCGCGGGGCTGTGGTCGACGCTGCGTCTTGTCGCTCTGTGGGTCCTTGAACTCGAAATCAATCTCGGTCGATGTCTTGGGATCAACACCGTACAATAGACGAATATCGCTGATTCGGTGCAGGGGGATGCCCATGGCAACCTGGAGCTGAGCGACAGGCAGGTTGACGCCGCTGACCATTTCAGTTGTAGGATGCTCAACCTGAAGACGGGGGTTCAGCTCCAGGAAGTAGAACTGATCGTCTTCATATGAATACAGGTATTCGACTGTACCAGCTGAGACGTAGCCGACGAGGCGACCGAGTCGTACTGCAGCCTCTTCCATTCCCTTAAAAGTTGGCGGTTTGGCAATCGTTACTGGAGCCTCTT
Organism: Xylaria cubensis; assembly: GCA_022385715.1. NCBI lineage: Eukaryota > Fungi > Ascomycota > Sordariomycetes > Xylariales > Xylariaceae > Xylaria > Xylaria cubensis. The sequence goes on along the minus strand of MU279102.1, from coordinate 33,089 downwards.
CGATAATTTTCTGGTGCCGTCTCTGAACGGAACAATCTCTGCCGAAGAGTGAAATGTTGTTTCCATACTGATCAGCCAGCAATTGGACTTCCAGATGTCGAGCGTTTCCGGCCAACTTCATGATGAAAATAGGTGATCCTGGAATCTCGCTTGCAGCAGCCTTGTATAGTTGCTCAAACCCTTCTTCTGACAAGGCTTTGCGGATACCCTTACCACCACCACCTTCTGAGGCCTTGATCATAACGGGAAACCCGATCTCATTGGCCTTTACGAGACCTTCTTCCCATGAATTAACGCATCCCTTGAGATAAATATCGTCGGCAACAGTGACAAGTCCATCGTCATCGACTACGACCTGATCTACACCCGTTCCTGACCATGGAATACATGGTACCTTGGCGTGTTGCGCAACAATGGTCGAGGAAATCTTATCACCGAGGGAGCGCATGGCCGACCCCGGAGGCCCGATGAAGACGATCTTCTTGGGAGATGCAGCTAATGATTCGGGCAATTTCGGGTTTTCTGAAGCGTGTCCCCTGTTGGATTGTTTAGCTTTGGCCGTCACGAAGAACAGATTTAGTTGTGGTATTGAAACTCACCATCCCGCCCACACTGCGTGTACGTTCATTCGCTCAGCGACGTCGACAATCAGCTCTACGTTTGCGTAATTGTGGTTATTCGTACCACCGGGAACTTCAACGTAATGATCTGCCATTCTGATGTAGTCGGCATTGGCTGCCAAATCTTCTGGGGTAGCCATGACAGTGAACTGGATAGCTCTTTCATCGCCGAACGTCTCGTAGGCCCATTTGCGTACCGACCGGATTTCCTTGACGGCAGCAATACCGTTGTTGGCAATAAGTACCTGGAAGAGTAGATGTTAGCACGTGCTCAATCGACGTGCTTGCTCCGTGCTCAGCAAAATCCTTACATTTGTGATAACAGTGTGCCCATCATGTGCAGCTACGAAGTCCTTCACCTTGGACGGCGCAGCATTTTCAAGTCGGTTACCGCCAATGAAGTGGTCCGCGACTTTGTGTTTCTCAGCCCAACTCGCCTTGCCATTGGGGAGGGGAACCGTTCGGTTGCCATTGGCAGCGCTCTGGCCGTTTAATTGAGCAGGCATGGTAGAAAGAGGAGGATTTAAGAGTAGTTGATCGGTAGTGGTGTAGGAAGACGGCTTCGAGTTGACTGTGCCGAAGAGGATGGTCAGGGGATCAACAAAGTAGGGTGACTGCCCTGCTCGAGCTCCTACAAAGCCGGGAAGACGAGCAATGGTGTCTCGAGATAAAGAAGACTGCGGTGTTGCCGGTAGACACAGTTGTTGCTGACTGTGGGCCGGTTTCTGCACGGGATCTATCGGTTACAGACGATGATTCTGTGGGTTCCTGCTGACCCAACTACTCTATCCGAAAAACCGCGAGTGGGAAATCTAGTAGTAATGCCCAGAAACAAGTACAAGCTGAATCGAAGCGCAAATGTCTATAAGCCTCCCCACGGGAGGGAAAGATGTCAGCCCAAGCACACAACCCGAGTTCGACTTGCTCCGGTATTGACTTCGTTGTTATTAAGAGAGAGCTGAAAGCACGGCACCAACTTACACAAGCACCAGTCAGATCTATTCCCGGGTATCTAGTTTGTGTATCGTCTTAGTCGTGCAATGCGAGAAAAAGACTGCAGAGGTCACCGGAGCCGTGCTGTAACGAGATGGAAATTCAATTGGTCTCTTGGAGAAGAGAAGGCACTGGCAACAGCCGTAGGGAAGTATGTCGTGGAGGCGGAATTGAGAGGTGTCGGGAGGAAAAAGGAGTGCCAGGCTGGACGAAGGGCGGGATCTGAATAATAAAAATGGTCGACGAGCCACTCACATCTTGGGTGCATGGTGAGCTTTCCGTCACTGTCTGGATTGTAAGTGGGTACTTCGCTGTACAGGGTACCTTGCACCTCAGTACCACTGCAGCTAAACTAAAACAGTACCAAGTACAGTTACCGGCAAGCTAGACGCTAAGACGGCCGTGATTTAAATCATGTTGGGGACCAGGTACTTCTACCCACCATCTCACCAAACGTCCAATCTAGTTATGTCTTCTTCTCGAGGCAATACACTACGAATTCGTTCTAAGATACTAAGGTAGCGATGTTTACTTCCCTTATTCCGAATCCCCCCTCGTTGCAGCCCGAGATATATAAAAGAAGTACGATGTACAGACGCCGAGCGTGAAAGGGCCAACAAATGTCCGGTTAACTTCGTAGATTTCGGCACAAAGCTAAGATACAGTTTCATTCAGGGCAACGGACTTGGCACCCCGACAAAGTACCTTAGATCTGCTGTCAGCTTAACGTGATGGCGAATCTCTTTCCTTACCTATTCGGGCAATAAGAGGAACCCGAGGACAAATCTATCAATCCCAACCAGATTAGATCAAGGGACTGAATACTACGGTACGTCAAGTTGCAGGTCCGATTGCTTGGATGTCAAACTCGATCCATTAGATGTCTTTATTCCGATTAGTAGAGCGCTTGGTTGTATGAGATGACATTGTGGTATTAAGTAGCAACAGCAGAAAAAGCTGGGATCTTCGTACTTCTGACTTTATATTTCAAAAATTATTTCCATAGGGAAACGCATACATGCAACGATGTCGTGTTCAGCCGATAACTACAAATGAGTAAGCGGTTATCTGAAGGGTCATCAGATATCCCGTCTTATCCTTTGATGTTAGCTGCGTCCTTTTTACAGTTTAGATGAATCTAAACCTTAGGCCCTTTTTCTCGTTCGTTGGATTCTCGTCGATAGTTTTTTTCTCTCTCTTCCATTTAGTATATATAACTGCTAAAATTTTAAAGCGGATTCCCGAATAGGAAAAGGGCAATGCGCCGAGATATTAATTGAGTGAGGACGACTCCGGAGCCAAGAGATAGATACACCACAGTCAGAAAGCCTATACACATCATCCTAGATAGAGATAGGTATCTGGGATCTGGGATAGGATATAAGTCATACGCCTATCGCGTACTCCCGCCCCATTGCTTACTATAGAAGTTCCCAATTGCGTTACTCGGATTCGACGATTTTCTTCCATTTGCTTCCATACTCGCAAATGGTGTACACGTCAACTTGATCACCCGAGACCCTGAACAGAGAGGACCCTGAGCGCACACGATGCCATGCAGATTTGATAAGCGCAAATTCTCGATCAGGGCAGGCAGGGATGGCTATGGGTGAGAACCGGGGGCCCTGTGCCGGGCCCCGCGGAAAACCAGGTGGGCACTTGCAATTCTTTTAGTGCAACTAACCCTATAACCTGGACTCAATTGTTGGGGTTCATCCCACGATTTCGAGTTGATTCAATAGGTCTTCCAACTTCTATCATTAAGTCCACCTGCGAGTACACAGTACTGACTTACCTACACGCACGGAACTGGCATTGTTTCTATTCAACATCGAAGTACCTTTTCTGATGCTGTTCAAAGGCCGTGAAGAACAAAGAGACACCATGTAATAAGTTGAATCCGAATGGGGGCATTCTCCATCTGTGTCCAGGGCGTATTCCCGTGCGAGAGTGTCCGGCGCACATCCCCAACCGCATGTCCGACGGGTCCGCGGGTGCGCCCTGGCAAAATATAGTAGATATTTTGGTATCTTGTATGGGCCAAATCAGCCCCCATAAGCAAGGAAGCAATCGAAGGGTGATACCATGCTGCCGTAAAAATAGGAACCTTGACCCGAGGATCTTCCGTCGCACCAACCTACAGTAAAAATGCCGCACGAGTGAATTGGCTAGATCCGGCACGCATCCTTCGGGCTCCGTCAAACGAGAGCGATCCTGCGCAGTGGCTTCGGTGTCATCTGCTAACCTATGTAAGTTTCGACGCCCAGGGCAAAACTCTTGACGAACAAGCAGAAAGCTGGAATTCGGACTCCGAGGCCGAGGCCCCCATTGGTCCTTATCAGCCAGGACCCAGAGTTATGTAATTATGCCGTCCATTCGTTCGTCGGAGCTTGGTGTTCGTCGGGGTTGTGATACCAAACTAGGTGAGCGGCAAATGTGCGACGCAGCTGATGAGATGGTGGGAGTGGGAAATAGGATCAAAGGAGAAAGAACGCAATGCCCATTGCTAGGTTATATCAGACAGCTATTTATACCTAGCATAGGAGGTAAACCAGCAACAATTCCGAGTGGTTCTTGCCCATTGCGGCAGCAGCCGCAATGACGAGCGTGGGCTAGCCCTTGGCATCGTACGATTTTTCCCCAGACTTACCAGACACCTGGGACCAACCAGTACGCCTGCTCCTACCGCACATGTCAGGGCAGACACTACGTACCTCTTTCTATTTCTATCTAACTTGTATAGTCTCTGATTGATTATATATGTGAGGTCATCGCACAGGAAAGTCGCTGCTGCATACCGCACATGGCGTGGTTCAGAGCATGTATCTGTAGCTCAAAATGTTGCGCGAAGCGAGTCTCGTAGTAATCATCCCCTTAGTCTCCGCACTATTAGACAATTTGATCTTGGATTTAAAATCTCATAACTAATTGATTGTTTACAAACCCGAATTCCACAATTCAATTAAATGAGGAAGCGAGGTCTTCAATCTGCGACATTAGAGTCATCAGATGAGCATAGCGAGCAAGGATGGTGAACTGTACGTGCCCAAGTCGTCATGGTGAGTACAGGGATAACTTGGAATCCTGCAGCTCTCACCAATTTCTGAGACTGTAAGTGGTCACTGTTAACACCACTGCTCTTAAGAATCTGAAGAATCGCGACGTGCTCTCATCGACCTGCTAGTGTGTCCTCACAACGACTCAATGTAAGAATCAAGAGCTTATGTTCATTTATAGTATTTAGCGTTTGTCGTCGTCTCCAATTAGCAAGTAATCAGAAAAATAAGGCTACGCTGTAGTGTCACGAGTCTCCGAAACGCTATTCATGGGTTGACAATGTCGGCGATATTCGCATTCTTGCCTGTACAAAGGAGACTATTTATGTGCCGCTGTTTCGGCTGGTATTACTTTAAAGGTGGCCCAGGTTACTTCTTCCTCCCTTTCCCCAGCCCACCTTTCCCTTCCCTCCCAACAATGTGACAGGGGAACTATTATGTACAATCCAAAACCAGGTTTTGTGCTGGTCAAGCCAATCTACAAGTTGTCAATGAAGAGGGAGGGGAGGGTTGGATATCATTTCCTCCTACTTAAGATGAGCAGTCCCTCCTCTCAACAGCACCAGGGACTCTGTCTTCACTTCCAAATATGAAAAAAAGTAAAAAAGAATGGGATATTATGCTTCGTGAACAAAGAAAGATCAAAAATCCGTTCCAACCGCGAGAGATGATCCGCCGTAACACCGATGAGTCCGGTGTCCATGAGAAAAGAACACGGGATAGGTACGCAAGTCCGAATGATATATGCCAGCCGTTTCGTAACCTCGTAACGCCGTCAGCGCCCCACCGATCTAGACCGGATATCTTTTCCCAAATGCGAGCAGAAACGCCTATCTGAATGGGCAACCCGGTGTAGATGATGAGAGCTGTATAATATGGAGGAGAAGAGAATCGTCAAAAAGAGCAGAGGGACATAACTCAATATGTCTCTCCCAGGTCGCTCAGCTTCCTCGACCTACCGCCGTCGTTGGCTCCACCTCCGCTTATTCTCCGGCCAGGCCCGCCGCTTTGCCGTCGAGGAATCCCGCTGGGACCTGGAATAGCGCTGGCACCTCCATCCGTGTCATATTTACTATAGGTCCCGCGACGGCTGGGTGTACGCTCATCCATCTCGTCGAATTCAATATGGCTTATGCTTTGAGAATGTCCGTGCAAGCTGCCGCTCATGGAACTCCTTGAACGTAACCCCATCGGTGTTCTGCCGCCAACCATACTCGTCCGGGATAAAGGACGCGCAATTCCGCTACGACTCGGGGGTCTCTCAGGTCCGGCGTAGCCCGATACGCTAGCCCGACTACTTGGACGCGAAATACCCATTGCTGATCCCTCAGGCTCGTAACCATTCGACCGGTTAGGCAGGGGACCAAAGGACAGCCGTGTCACACCCGACGCACTAAGTCGACTGGTATGTCTACCTACCCCAGCGTTGTTTGTGGAGTGTATTGGAGTCTCTTCTGTTATAGACGATGCGACAGAGCCTATCGTGCGCTTACGTGATCGCATAGTAACAGTGGAAGGCATTTGGGGAATAGCGCCCTGCAGAGACGACCTGGGCGAAGCGCGGGGTGGCGTGTGGACAGGGGCCGGTAATTTTGATCTTGCCGACTGAACGCGAGCCTCGAGACGCTGCATCTGGGCAGTAAGGGAGCGGATGTGTGTAAGAGATGTGGAGGGTGGCATTCTATGAGAAGTGGCGCGGTTGGTGGTTGTGCGTGTTGGTGCAGGTGTGCGTGTAGCAGTAACAGAGCGCATACCGGGTTGACGAGCGCTGGACGGCATGAGACTCCTGGGCTTTGGCGTAGTGCTACGGTCCGCTGAAGAAGGAATACGAGACTTCATTTGCGCCGGCGTCTTGAGCCTCGAAGATGGTCTGGGTAGAGTTGCGGAGGCGTCTGACATGGGTGGCGAGGGCGGTTCATTCACTGCTGGTGGAAGTTTGCCGACTGGCGGGAGAGAGAGTTCGTTGGGAGGTGTGCTGATCATAGGCGAGCTTGCTGTGGATCGTGGAGAGTCTTCGTATATGTCCGAATCAAGAATAGAGATGTCAGTAGAAATGACGGAGAGATGGCGGTTTTCGGCTTTCTTGATCTTGTCTTGCATAATTTCGGCTTCGATCTTGAGATCCGAAAGTTCCTCTCGCAACCGCTGGGCCTCGATGCGCAGCGTCTCTCGCTCTTGCTCCCCTATTTTGATCTCTTCTTCCATCATGACGGTCCGTTCGATAGCCACATTATACTTGGACTCCATGTCCTCTAGTGATGAAGTAGTATTCCTAGCTTGGCGCTCGAAATCATCGTTGGCAACTTCGATGTCCCGCAACTTCAGATGTAAGCTCCGGTTCGCATCTCGGAGAGTAGTAATCTCCTTCTCCAGCGTATTCTGAGCGGCGTTCGCCTCGGCCTTTGCCTTTTTGCATTTCTCCTGAGGGTTTGTGAGCACATGGTAGTGAGCGCTATAGAGGCGATTTGTCTGACAAACATACCTTCCACTCGTCAACCTCGAACTGCACACTTTCCACCTTCTGTTCTAACGCGCGTTGTCGCTTGTCAGCAGCATCTAGGTCCTTTTCGAGTTCGGCTTCTAGCTCATGACTCGACTCCCGAAACTCGGAAAGCTCGTCGCAAAGCTGTTCATACTGCCTTTTGTACCAGGAGAGGGACTCTTGCGCGGTGGCGTGCTCGTTCGGAGGCGATGACGGCGGTTCGGCCATGGCTGCTTATTGTTTTTTTTTCTTTTTGAGTTATGGTTTATGTGCACGCAACTAGATGGTTCCCCTTTAGACCGTGATTTGGTATCGCATTAGTGCGCGATTTGGCGGAGAGGGTGGTTGCGAACTATGAATGCCTGCTAAGAGCAGAATACGTAGACTCAAGGAAATTCAAGGAAGAGAGTGGCGTTTGATAGAATGAGTTGTTTGATGAGCGAAAGAGCGAATAATGTCTTGTCAGCCCCTAGAAACAGAGACGGGTGCACATGGTCTGTTCTTTGGAGGGTGTAATCCCCGGGGATGGGCCTTTGGTCTCCTCTGATCGTTCAACCCGCAGTCGATGTTGCTGTTGTTGTTTGGGCGTGAATGTGCTCGTGTCGCAAAAGAGATAAGTATTGGCTGGATGAATGCTTTGGTGTCGTTGAAATGGCCGTGTTTTTGTCGTTGTCGCGTTGCCGATTTTATCGGTTCTCGTGTCGTCTGGACTTACCTGTAGTTTTCGGGGTCTTGCTGTTCGGTTAGTCGAAGGTTGTTGGGCGGAGATGGCGATGATGTTGACGGAGGAAGACGGACCACGCACCCGCCGCCGCTGGAGACAGTGACTCCTGCTTTTGTTGTCTCGGCTCTGTCAACAACCCCCCCAACCACGGCCCCATTCATGCGCTGTCCCCCCTGGGATGGTCTGAGCGCTAGTCTCTACCCGGCTAGCGCAATGTTCTAGGCATGTGGTGCGCTACCATGACAACCTACCATCGAGAGAATGGGCCAATTAGATTGCTTCCGCTGCGCTGCGTGAGCACCCAAATCTGCAGCGGCTTGTTACAGGAGTGCGTGCACTCCACTCCCCTCCAACCTTCAGGCCTACCGACAGGTCATCCACCATTCAAAAGACCGGAATCGGGATGCAGTTGCTGAATTTGGACTGCATAGTATATAGACTGTCCGGGTTTCAAGAGGCACGTATTCAGCATAAAAAGTTACAGCGACAGTCGATGTATTTTGACCGAGCTTCATATCCGTACTCCGTAGCTTCGTACAGTACCGCATTCATTCAAACGCCAGCCACACTAACCACCAGGGCTGTCTCACCGCCCTTCTACCCATAGTCAGCTTCATTGTCAGTTGCTCGCCTGCTCTTTGATACATACCCAAAAATAGAGAGACAACATGGCAAGAGGCTAGGTATGAGCAAAATATCTAATAGGCTTATCAGTTTCTACCTATCCGACAAGTCTGTGTCGGTACTCATAGATATCTGTGTACAATTTCATGCTACTACTGTCTACAGTATACCCAAAAGCCTGATATTTAGTATACAAAAGTATATTTTATAGCATGCATGAATGTGCCAGTAAAGCTTGAAACGGCTTCAATTAGCCAGATTGTGGGGTATCTTCAATGCTGTCTCGGCAATGCCCATATGCGCAAAGGTCTTCATATGCAACCACTTTAAGCTCCTTCAAACAAGGGTAGAGGATCATCACCTGATTATAATAACTACACTCGGCAGCATCACGCTCTAAGATGGTTCTAGATTCAAGAACAAATAACGCTGCACCAGTACACCGATCGGGTGTGATGACAATCTTCAACCAGCGTGGGTTCTTTGTCTTAGACTCAAAACGTTTGTCATGATACCTAGCTAGTTTGGATTATACAAAAATCCTATCATATATACACTGAATTGCTTTTAAACAAACATCTACCTTCATACTATCCCCCGGCCTGTTACCTCGATTAGACCGGCTTCCGATCCGAAACGTCATGCAGGTAAACCCCCCCGCCAGCAACGCAAATCACCTATCGTCAGGCCATTCAATACGTGTCAAACAACTTGGCTCTATGACAGCAATGAAACCAACGTACTATCTCCCATAGGATGTAAAAACGCGGGGCCCAGCCCGTTCCCCCACCTCATCTCCGCATCAGCTTCTGTAGCCTTAGACGGCGAGACATATCCTCAATAAGGATAAAAGTACAAGGTGAGTTAGCGAATCATTTGCGTGAGTGAGAAACGCTTCCTTTTTACCTTACTCTACTGTTCAAGCGTCGCCTTTATCGCTTATACCGCCGCAACAAGCAACTGATCATTTGATCTAGGAGCACACCACTTTTGATTTGCATCGCTTCTGCGCAATAATGAACAGTATGTATGTAGCTAACACTTGTCCACAAAAATTTCTCAGATTCTTTCACGCGACAGCGATAGTTGACTCCCAACAGTGTCTTGAGTCTAAGGTCTTGATTGTCACGGAACGCCACGGAATAACTCTCGAAAACCAGGGGTGTCGGGCATGGTCGCATGGCCCATATACATATTTTGCTAGAATGTCATTTTGACTATGTGGATAAGGGTTTTCCTCATTGTGTAATAACAATAAGTCAATATAGGAATTACCAGCGGTCAGAACTGTAACATTTATCTACAAAATGAGTCTTAGAGCTAGCCGAAACTATCTTGGTCCTGGAAGCAGACTTCGTAGCGACATCAACCGTCAGTCTTTCCGAACACTTGAGCCCTACTCCAGCAGATCAGTAGTTAGGCCAAGAGTGTCCAGCAGATTCTGATCTTTGTATCTTTCGTACACTCCCAAGTCTTTCAAACTTCAGTAATTGGTCAGGTCTCTTTCGTCTTCCATTCTTACTGGGGTTGATGCAATCCACACGAAACCGAACTGTAGCACGGAACCATCGCACCATCGACAGATAAAACGTAGTCAGGTCGAGCGCTTGACACTCTGCAGCTGATTATATACGTACCGTAATAAAATTACTCAGATACAGTCAGATGCCACTAGATATTAGCTTCTAACACTATCCCATCATAACTTAGCCGTTATTAGGAGCAAGAAGCTATATTGGGTTCTTGGTTCATAAAGTGTAAGGGGATTTTATGAAATAAATATAGCTATAGTGGATAATGATGTTAGCACATTCGGGTGACAAATTTGCATAAGCAAAAGATGTGTTTAGTTTTCCCATACCCAATGGAGAGATATAATGAGTCCTTATGGATAAACAGACGCCCAACTTCTACCTCAACGAGGGCGATATCTACAAGCCGTCTCACGCCCCTATATTTAGAAAGGAGATCTAAATCAAGGCATGTTTTTGAACACTTGTTGCTGTCCCAAGGGCGCTAGAACATCTTCATAGACAAGCCCTCTTTTCACATATTACTCTTTATTCCACATTGTGCTAGCGTTTGAGTTGCATTCTCCAGTCGAGGCATTAAGATATACCTTCTGAATATGAGCCTGGGGCCTATATTCTCTGTCGACTAGTTGAGATTTGGTGAATTTTTAAGAAAGCTCATGGTTTTTGCCTTTGTACATACAATCATTTTATGGAAATTTGATATTGTACTGTTTCGGCTAGCTTGATTAGCCCCTAGAAATAGGTCTGCTCTTGCATATTGCTTTCCCGATGAGTCGTATTAAGCATCATTTCTATTCTTGAGTTTCCATCTAGGACCGAACTCACCTTGACATGAAACTTGAATAGCAAACCCGTCATGGAACATCGTGATAGAACTATACTGGTACACAAAAATTATAACGTTGTAAATTGATTTCCCTGGCTATCTGCTGTCAACATATACTTACAGTTTGGGACTGCAACGGGCCTAACAATAAGTCGGATATTAATTGAGTGTATCAGGAAACATTTTTCCTGCTTTGACTTTACCAGTACCTTCTACATCGTTCTATCCTACTCGTGTCGTGTTTCTAACATGTTTCTGTCATCGTATTTATATATTTCTTTCAACGATATACTTCCAAATACAAGCCCACTCTCATAGCTTCTATTGTCTATAGCATTGTAGACGCGTATCCAAAGCCAAGTTCTCTCAACATAACTATGGTGTTCGTAGTACTACAAGATGGCATATATACTGCTAGATTATCGTACTATATCATACATGCTCCCAAACGGGCTCCATATTATGCTAACATATACATCACTATAATTAAAGCTTCACCTTTGCGTCAGTTCTATTAGGGTGAAAAGGTGAACCTCGATAGTAAGTCGAGATGCCAGCAAATATCAATAACAGCTACAGGCGATAATACATATTTCGTAGCTCACGGTTGGAGCAGCGAGGTCAACGACTAATAATCACCCTTTATAATCCGCATCCGGTTGGTGAATGATGTTTAAATTTATCATGGACGGACAGATGCTCATTCAACTCGAGATTAGCTGATATCTCGGCTTACTCCCATATGATAGATGGCTTAGTCATCATGCACTATATTACAGTCTTAACAACAGTGTTATGGCTCATTGGGCCCCTTTTCAGAGTAAGAACCAAAGCCACAACGTTCTGAGCCCATTCAGTGAACCTAATAGTTGTTAATAAGAAAACTCAGCCAATGTTTCAGCAAAATTCCGTGCTCATGTCTAGAGGCAAAAATATCGGCTGCCTAGCAATTCCCCAATGAGTTAAGATCAACAACTTATGATTTATCTTAGCTAAGATTTTCTTGACTATACGAAGATTCTAAGGCCGACAGTAGCCTCCTCGAGTACAGTGTAGCAATTCATAGTCTAAAGATAAAATCCCAAGATTTAAACCATAGACGAGAGTTTGATAGATAGCATGTGCTAACTGTGTTGCTTGCGGCCATTGCTATTGCTTAGAAGACTTATACGGGGATATTTCGATACTCAGCAACAACTGATTCTCATTGGAGATTATACGGCTTGAGGTCTGCTCGACCAACGCATAGCATCCCTACCTACCCATGTATACTGCGCCCTCCTTGACTACCATTTCTTGGTAGTACATGTACAAACAATCTGTGAGTCTGATAAAAGATTTGTTATTCCATGGCGTGTCTGTAAAAATAAAATAAGAAAATTCCCGTGCGGTGTTTCAGCTCGACGGACTCCTACGGATAGTCCTCACCTTCCGCGGCATCCCCGGTCACCTCATGCTTGCTTGCTTGGATTGATAGTGATATATCGTCTATCATAAAAAAATCTCTTGTCACCGAGGCGCAACTTCGTTTCATGACCTGATATGTGCCCGCGGGATGAGAATCTCACCATCGCAGTGATCTAGTGACGCTAGACAATACATCGCTACCTCAAAACGAGAAGCCTCACTGAGGTCTCTGCACGGAAGTCCTCCCTCCCGCGCCCTGAGAGGTCTCGATATCATAGCGTTGCCACCAGCGTTGGATGTCTGAGTTAGAAGTATTCATCACAAAATCTCACCGCTCGAACGGCGAAGACGTCGATCATTACGATGTCGTTAATATACGCTCATCGCATATTGACACAAAACCAAGCATCTAGAACCTCTCACTCCCCGCCTCACTTTCGAGATTCGTTGGATCGCGGATGTCAGATATCCCGCTTTTTTTGGTAACCAGGGTGAGCTTCAAGGGTGCGCCCGCTCGCCTATCTTCTACCTACCCTGAAGGAAATACCCTGAACAGGCATAAGTACGCGCCCCTGATCCCAGGAGATATGATAACGCGACCCAGCACATTGGATACTGCAACCCAAGACGGCTAGGCGGTGCAGTAGCGCACGCCTCGTTGGCTGTTTGACAGGGTACGATCCCTATCGTCAAGGGTGTTTCTTAATCTATGGAGTTATGCTTTGATGCTAGAATGGTTCTAGCCTGGTAATTTACCCAACTTTGGACGTGGGTAGGTACTGTGGAAGTGCCAACATACAATGTGGCGTATGATGCAAGTAAAATATTGCTTATATGTAAAGCACGCAAGGGGTTCTCTGCAGAGGTTGCAGTGCAGTCCCCCTGTAGATGGCTAGCATCGTGCGCCACAACCACAACTGGATCTCGAATTCGGATGGCAGCACGGGATTTCCTAGCGCGAAAGCGCCAACCCCAGATGCAGCAAATGTCCTGCAGATCGGCGAAAGCAGCTATGGAAATGGCACATGGGAAATTGAACCGTTGATCGGCTTTTATCAAATCCCAATTCTGCTGGAACTCTATTCGCGCCCGGTAGCGAACACGACATTGGAAATGAAATTCTGGATACGGACTCGCAGAATTTGCCGTGTTGGGAAGAAAGGCGAACCCATGGACAGTCCAAGTCGTGTCATGTGCTCGCTCCACCATGTACTGATTATCACGGGACGTCCCAACCGGAAATGTAAGCGTTTGGTTGGAAGCTTGAAAGGAAGGAGCTTCTGCTCTCTCTCCAAGGTTTGGTTGGTTAAAACGCCGCTTTTCTTTTTGTAATCAGCCCTGTGGCTTGGGTGGGAAGCCTCCTCTGCGTGACTGGGCTCCTTGATTCGTTGTCGAGGAAGAGGGCATAGTATTATCAGGGTCCCTTTTTCTGCATGATTATCTGCACGATCTGCATATCATGACAACAATGCTGGAGATCGGCAAATTAGATCGCCAGGCGGGTAGGTTCATGTGATGATAGTCCACCTATCCAGTCTCTTGGGTTCACGTGTGAGGCTATCCGCGCTGCGAGATAATTAGATCTCGTACCCCAGCACGCTCTGCTTCGGCTCTACACATGCACAAACGGCGATCTTCCAAGCCCAGACGGATCTAATTATAATCAGCAGGCGCTTTGTATAGGTTAACTGAAGCAAACTCGTTGTGCGTCCTGTATAATCGTGGTCTTATCACAACTGGGGTTGCGCGGCTCAGCACCGCGGCAACGCGGAATGATCTAATTGTCTGTGAGATTTGTAACATAACATGCCGACGATGGATCTCGGGGCAGCCGATCCCATTCTAGACAGTGCAAAAAACCCTAAAACGTAATTGTTCTTGGGACTTACGTGTAAGTAAATGGCTAATTTGCTGATGAGCGCGTTCACGGGCCACATTTCTCCAATTGTGGGTAAGGCAACGCCATTAGAGCAGAGCAAGGGCATATCAGCCGTTATTGGAGGCTTCCCCAGCATATTGGCAACTGGTGAGACACGCGTAAGGTGGTACATGCTTGAAACCTTATCGTAAAACTACTTAGCTGGCTGGTCAGCTCTCACGCTCCTCTCATTATTCTGAAGTGACGTAGCTGGGAATCGTTTAAGTATCATTGGACTTCAGGTAAGAGGTAGTACAAATGGTTCGTCTAACACTTGGCCTAAAAAGAGGTCCAATATAGTAGTATAAAACCCGTCCCATTTGTCTCTACGAATTTTATTTGAGTAAAAAGAAAATCATCAGGTGGTAGTCTGTGTCCTCGCCGACAAATCCATAAACCCATTGGTCGTTTGCAATAGCTGCAACAACGATTTCCATCACACTTTCTCATTTCTTTTTCTTATACGGCTCTAAGCCTCGCCTGTTGCTGTTCTTCGACCTGGCCCCCCTTCCTCCTTGCTGCGGGGCTCATGGGATAGGGAAACCAGCCTGAGTCAATCTGTCCAACAATCTCGCCTCGGAGCTGGCTGAATATGGATGAGTATTAGTCATATGATAGTGAAGTTTCATGTTGATACGCGGGGAAAGCTTACACGGTCGTTCTGCAGCAACCGACGAGGTACGAACTCGGATACTCCGTGTGGCAACCGCGCCTGCGTGATATGTGGTGGGAGGCATGGAGCTATAGTCTATCTGGTAGGCATTGACCTGAACCGTATATGTCCCTGACTTGTTGATGACGAGGTCGGGAAAGACGGCGTAGTCCTTAGAGGATCGACTACTTCCAGCGGTACTTTCCAGTAGCTGTGGAGATGTTGACAACGTGCCTTGGAGGAGGTCATTAGACTCGACGATCTGTCCGTGTGAGTCCATGAGCACAACCTGGTAGAAGGTGTACTGGTTGCTGCGGCAGGAAACCACCAGTGGGGGATAGAGAACAGTCCGTCTCTGGACTTGCGGGGGTGGCTCGACTGCGATGGAAACCATATCAGCGGTATTTTGGGCGGTTCAGCGGCGGGATAAGGGGAAAAGCTCTGTTGTTGGTGTGTAGTCTCGGCGCAATTGAGCCCAATTTACGATCGAGGCATTGCCTGATTTATAGGCGCGAGCTCGAGCGCCCTCATGGCAACGTCCGAGTTAACCTCAAGTTCCTCGAGTGAAGAGTAGGGAGGGGTGTGATGACCAGACCAGGACCATGGACAGCACAGGCCCAAGACGACGAGGATGAGTACCGTCGAATCACGCTGAAGGGTGTCGGTGGAGAATGAGGTTGTCCCCTGAGCAGCCTCCATGAACCCTTAGGAGGCGTGGGGTGTCTAATAACACATCTCAGCCTGCCTTCAGGAACAGAGATCTAGTAGTAGAACATAGAGGTTCCGGCGGAAGTGTGAAGATTTCCCGCGTGGCAGGAAGTGCGGTGACTCCAGCTCAACAGGGTTAACCACATTCCAACGCTATACCCAATGTTGTCTATCGAGCATAATTGCTGTGTATGCATAGCGGCGCTGTATTTTTCTTTTTTTTTTCTGGGTGTCCCTCTCTGTCGATTCCTGTGTGTCATGGATTCTAGTTGGCAACATGACATGCTCAGCTTTGCTTGACAAGGCTAAGATCTTGGTCGCTCAACATCGAAAACGGGTGAGGCTGTTCCACGACACGGCTTTCGTCGTGGCGTTTATCGCTACCTAGGTCGATTAGCCTTCGGCGCGCCACAGGGTTTACTCTATGTACAAATACATACACTAGTCTAGAGCAACGGGGTAGGGTGGTCTGAGAGGCGCTATTTTGACATTGGGAATGGCGAGTTTCGCGTCTTCGGCTCCAACTGCCGGACCTAGGCTATGTGAAGCTCCATTACTCTGGAACTACAAGCTCCAAAGTCCACCATGTTCGTTCATGACATCAGCGGGTCAATTCAATATAACATACACTAGATCTGGCTGTAGGGCACTTTAAAGTGCTCTCCATGTCTCAACTGTGTTCAGTAATCAAGCCTGCCATCATGCAGGGTATTTTATCTAAGACATGAGTTACCTAATTGATGAAGCCATGAAACTTTCAACGAATCCTTTGGCTAGAATTCGTCCTGCTACAGAAGATTCTTAAACAACCGCCTGAGCTCAGCGAGAACGGGGATATCCAATACCTGATTCGTCATCGGAAAACGTCCCGGTGAAGGGGTACCGAGCCTCCGGGGACAAACCCGGCCTGCGGTGTGAACAAGGGTTGGATAAAACAGTAAGACTCCTGTCGTACGTATTCCGTCACACGCATATCAATCTTGTCATGATATATGCGTAGGGTGTTTAGCGATTTCACTATTGGGTCACTGAAGGCGACAAAAGAAACCGGGAAATCAGTATGAGACTTGGATATCAGTAGATAATAGCCACTATGCTTTACTACCAGGCTACTATCTGTCGAGATACTGAGACAGCGTAGCGGGAACCGGGGCATCCGGAGTAGCGTCAATACCCTGAACATGCTTCTATATGCAGATAATGCTTTTTGTCGAGTCGGGGTTGGCGTTAGACCGAGGAGATAATCTGGAGATGTTAGATGTTTCGTGAGTATAATGTTCGATTTAGAGCAACGGAGTCGATGGTTGTTTTTGTGCGTTATTAAGGCAACACCGACGGACTGCTTTCCTTAGTTTGGCCTAGAGTAGGCAGCTAGTTGTTTTACTGTGGCTATTTATATACGAAGCTTCTCCTTTGGTTTCCAATTGACTCCATTGTCGTGCTGATCGATCGCTTTACATGCTTGTGAAGTGACTCCTTATTACGACTAATGGTATGCATTTGATACCTGCTGGAAATCTCGTGAAAGTACCTAGCTAATGCTTGACTCTCTGGAGTGTAAACTGGGCACATGGCTCAGTCCATCTTGGTCTCGCGGTTAGGCGTCAGAAAGTGCTACCGGGTGGCCGAGCTGGCCCACAAGAGTGGCTGGCTTGTCTAATGGCCCTAAGTTTCTCTCGTGTATCTGCATAATCGGCAACGTCTATTGATGCTCGTGAAGCTGACATCGTCGTACAAGATTTCACTACGACTCAATATAACCGTGGCGCCGACGATCTATGAGCTATTTGCGGTGAGCTGGAGAAAATGCCGCTTATACTACTTGAAAACCACCCGAGAGAGCGGAGACAAAACCCAAAAGAGTATATGACCTTGTGGGAAATGAGGCCTCGCAGGCCTAGAGGTAATAGCCGCGGGGATCTGATATACCGGTTTCGAGCGCCTTTATTGATAACTTCGTCGTCTCTGATCTTTTTCTACGCCGAAACAGCCTACAGACGGCCCAGTCTTACGAGGGCTGTCTCATTTGCACACTGCTTTCGTGGTGACACAGCCAACCGGGATCCGCCGGCTGCTGTCGAAACCGGAACCATACAGGCCATCTTCTCAAATAGTAAGCCACTTGACATCTGGGCTCTTAGAAGTGTCATTTGTTACCACAATATCTAGATCCTGTCCACAAGCAAGCAGGCTCCGAGAGGCAGAACACCATCAAGCTGAGAATCCGAGGACCCATGCATGAACCCCCCAAACAACAAGTTGTTTGCCGTTTGTTGGAGCTATCGTATGCGGGTCTCGTTGGGTGGACATCGAGTGGTGATACCATACCATAGCTATAGTGAGATACCGCTTGGATATGCTTCTTGTCCCTTGCCCCCTAGCGCAGCTGCCGGAGCGAGTGTAAAGAAGTCTTCATACTCGACATATCCTATTCATGTTGTTTGACACTTGCTGATGTCATAAAATTGTGCGTTGGCATTAATTACTATCTTGGCTGCTAGAACGTTGTCCATAGTACTGTTGATCTAATACAAACGATCAAAGTGACAGCAGAGTTCGATACAATGGTGGGGGCCTGAGGTATTACGACCCATTGACAAGTGGCTGCGGCGTTATGCGGTGGTCTAACAATACCACAATCCGAACAAGATCAATACTTCAAGTCAGGGTGGCCGTGAGATACTTCCGAGAATCTTGAAGGCTCCAAATTCGGACTCAGCGTTCCAGTTTAAATACAGTGTTGTACAATCGGAACGGTAGTCAGCGCGTAGTAATGTACAATGTGATTATGGCATGCCAGAATCTAGGATGCGATCTAGTTCTTTGTTCCTCTCTGGTGAGTTTGTTGGAGCTATGGGTATCAAAGAGACTTTGTACTGTATAGCGCAAGCAGGCCGTTGTGTGTATGTATGGTGCATGGTGCATGGTGTAGGGTGAATTTTGGTGAATTGCGGATAGTCGCCCCTGTTTCAACGGCCTCTCCGACAGCAACAAATCGCGAAGCTAAGGGCCTCTGCGCTCTCGTCTCATGCGGCCACTATCACGGAGTTCTTGTGCGCAACTGGACGCCATGCCAACTCTTCATCTCATCACCGAGAACGGCGTTCACCATTCGCTGTTGCTTCAGCATGTTTGCGCCGCGGAACTTTTCCGAGGCAATCTCGATTCCATACATGGAGCCACAGCCACCCGAAATGTCTTGGACGACGAGCTCTGTCGGCGCAAACTCAGCAGTCAGCTTATCCCAGATGGCCGACTCTGCATCGTTGAGGTAGTCGGGCTTCTCGGGTAGAGCGGCATCCGGCGAGCTTGACGCGGTTGAGTATCGCATTGTGCAGGGTGGTCTCGTCAGGCGTGAAAGGGTCGCTGATCGAAAGCTTCTCGATTGTGTCTGTAAGGGCAGTCTGTCGATGTTGATAGGGCTGCATCGTGCAGCTGTAGATCCCTGCCGCAGTGTCGAGATGACGGTGCGCCGCCATTGAAGACCCAGCATTTTGTTGCGACAATGTAACCTATGCGAGTGAAATTCAAGTATTGTGAATGTGAAGGGCGTGGTGAAATTATTAGCTTTGGATCGGGTTACTATGAGGATTTAGAAATGCAACTGATCAGCAACAAGGATTGTGAATGTAAGTTACCCAAGGTCCAAGATTAGATCTTATGTTGAAGTTGCATCTTTTGGCCGTGATCCAGGGTCTGTCCCGATTGGATCATAATCGCTTAGTTGAATACTTATCATGGTCCTATCGGGGCTTAGCTACCTTCGAGGCAAGGTACCTAGTCGATATCATCAGCATACTGGACTCCAGTTGTAATTAATCTTTTGGTTGCTCTGCGAAATTACGAGAACGTCAGGTTTACCGATTTACTTGATAAAGCACTATCTTAACATGCTAATATGCATTACATAACAGCAGGCGCAAAGACATGGATAGAGCAATGAAGAATGGCAATATAAGTCTGAGTGCGGACAGTGCCCTTCTCCCATTAAGAGTTTCAGTTTGAGTTTGAGTTGGGTCTGTCTGTATTATTTATTATGTGAGGGTGAGGGCCAAAAACCGAGATATCTGAGGTAGCAGTTTGGCGTTCAAAGTGGATAATTAATCGACGTATCACGGGAAGAAACAACGCAGTGTTTAACGTTAGTCATTGAACATGTCTCATATTTATAATATTATGTAAACATCCACCGAGACGATTACAAACCTCAGCCACTTGGGTCTAGATAGGGCTATTCAGTTCTGCTACTTCCCATAACGAATGGCGAACGGAGCCGACTCAGAGACGTCCCACTCTTTGGCCTTTTTGGCGTCACCGAATATGTGAAGGGCCTCGATGGAGAACTTGTATTCGCCAGCGGGCACATAAGAGCCGTCTGCGAGGCGGCCGTCGAAGGCGGCGGGGTAGGCGTCACGAGAGGCGTAGTCGTACGGCGATTCGAAGATGTCGCCCAGGTTCTTGGTCTTGGTGCCGTTGACCTGCAATAGCTTGATGCTGATGCGAGGCGATCCGAAGGCCATTAGCGCGACGGCGACGGGCAGAGTCACGTCGGCAGCAGGGTTCTTAGAGAGGACGAAGGACGCGTTGCCATTCACGGGGTTCAGGTTCGGGTCGGTCGAGATGGCGAGGTAGCCGGTGTCCAGGACGCGGGTCTTGTGCAAGCTGCCCACTACCCCGTTGTATGGAAGCGAGAGGTTCTCGCCGTTAGTTCCATTCAGGGTAATGTAACCTGAGTAGACGGGAAGGCGAGCGGCATCCAGTTTGGGGGGTGTCACGGTCACGGAGACATCGGCACTGGCGCCAGGACGCACGGTAATTGAAGAGCTGCTCAATTTGATGCTGGCGTACTCGTCGGTTACCTCCAATCCGGGGAATTGGTCAGGGTAGATGGAATCAGAGAAGGTATAGCCGGTAGCCGCACCAACAGAGCCCAGCTTATAAGTCACCGCACTTTTACCCAGGTTCTTGACGGAGAACTTCAAGGTCTTTTCAAGATGGTCGGTGTCGTTGAAGGCGAGGTATGACTTGCTGAGTAAGGTGGTGGCGTAAGCAGCATCGTAGGCCTGGACAAGACCGGCTCCCACTTGCGCCACAGCAGCCTTGACGTTGGCCGTGCCACTGCCGGCGTTGTACAACCGCGGGTTCGCCGTAGAAGCTATCAGAGCCTCCAGAGTAGCAGGATCGAAGGTACCGCGGACGTCAGCAATAAGGGCGTAGATACCGGCAACAAGAGGGCAAGCCATCGAGGTACCAGAGATGACTGCATAAGAACCAAGCGTTTGCGGCCAAGTCGACAAGATGTTACCGCCTGGTGAGGCTATCTGCGGCTTAATGTCCATCTCATAAGTCGGGTTCCACGTGGTGAAAGTACTGGCAGACCCGCCAGTGAGGGTGTTGTCAGCAGTAATTAGGCTGCGTTATGTTAGCGACATTGTTCTTCAAGAGGCGGGATTTTCCTTACGAGACTGGGGCGGTCTCTGGATCAACCATGTCGAGAACGACCTCGGAGCCAGCAGCCAGAGCTTTTACCCATGCTTCGCCTTGAGTTGCGGTGGTCTACAGTCAAAGTTAGTAACATATAGCGAACATCCAGAGTAGCGAGAATTACCATGCCGACAGCCTTGATAGCGGTAACTTCGGTCACCGAAGGGCCTAAAGCTCCAGCTGGAACGTTGTTGTAAAACAACACGTATTTGGCGCCTGCGTTGGCGGCGTTGGTTGCCTTCTCAACAAAGGTGCAGGTACCACGGCGAATGAGGACAATCTTGTCAGAAAGGTCTGGCGTGTCAGCTGGGTATGGGCTGCAGCCCGCAGCAGGATCAGTGATATCAAAATTTGGAGTCCACAAGGGGAGCTTGACACCAGCCCAGCCAGATGGATCGCCCACGACGTACCCGAACGTCTCATTTGCAGCACCATCGATGCTGAAAAAGGAGTCGATCAGCAATATAGGCGTGACCCAGTTGTCGATGGAAGCAACCGAGGTAACCCGCTTACCGTTCGACGCCGTGCTGGCGTAGAACAAGCCCATCGCACCCTCGTTACCGGCAGACACGGTGCAAGGCACGCCAGCGTCCACGATTCGCGACACCACAACAGCCCAGGGGTCTTCACTCCAGCCCGAAGGGCCACCAATAGACGCGGTGATGATATTGGAGCCATCCTTGAAGGCTCTAAGATACGCCTCAATCAGAACATCGTTGGCAGCGCTTCCCGTGCAGCCAAATACTCGATACATGCCGAGGGTAACACCTGGAGCGGCACCTGTGAACCCGTACTCGTTTGCCTGCGCTGCAATAATACCACTGACGTGACTGCCATGGCCAGCACATCCATCATATGGACTATGTAAATATCAGTCATTCACTATTCATCATATAGCACTTAGTTTTCTTCAGAATTGACTTACTCTGCATCAGGAACGGGAGTGTTGAAGCCATCATAGTCGTCGCCGACAATGTCATAGCCGTAAGAGACTAGGCAACCGGGTCCAAAGCATCCTCCGAGCGCCGGGTGCGTGTAGTCGATACCAGTGTCGATGACACCAATTTTGATGCCTTTGCCGATAACACCCTTGGCTCTGAGCTTGTTCACCTGTGTCATCAGATGGGGAGTGAAAGTGTCGTTGCTGGATTGTCTCTTGACAACGGCGTTAGCAACACTTGCATCCTTGCTCTTGCCCGTCCATACAACATTGTCCTTAGGGAGGTCGTATATTCGGTTGGGCCAGACGCGCTTCACGCTTGCGAGCTCTGCGAGTGCCGCAGCCTCTTGTTCGGCGGTCTCGGTATCGTGAAACTGAATCGATACGCCCTTGAAAATTGAGGAGTCGAAGCTCACTGTGGAATTGTAAGCCAATGACTATTCTCAGAGTTTTACATTGTCTTTTTTTTCTTGGGGGTGCTATATTAACTCAAAACAAGTCGTCTATTCAAGCAGGCAATAGGAACAGGTGATACTCACTGCGCGTCTGTGCCTTCGAGCCAATGCTTTTGAAGAAGTCGGATGCGTCCTGTTTGAATTATGAATAATCCGACTCGTAGAATAAGGGGTGGGCTTGTAACGATTTACCTGAGAGTCATCAAACTCAACTACATAGCTACCAGAGAGGTGTTTCGCCTCTGGAAGCTTCTTAGCCTCGGACGAGAGGAAACCTCCCGCGCTGGCAAGCAGCGACAGCACAAAGCTGCTGCGAACCATATTGATTCAACAAGCAGCCCGCTCACAGGACAGGTCACAGCAAAGATGTGAAGGGGCAGGGAGCAAAAGAAGGGGAGCGAGCGCAGGCGGACTCGAGGAGCAAGGCGTGCCACCAATCCGTCGTGGGAGAGGCGGGATGGCCATGGTATTTTGTACTCGGGAGCTCCAACCCGTCCAAGGGACCGCCACCGCGCGCAAACGACGCAACTGAAGCCCAGGATCACGTATCTCGCAAGGATGGGGGACTCTCCCCCATATGCATGCAGGCAAATGATAACCAGAACAGCTTCCATTGTGGTATTAGAGCGCACGCGAGCAGGGTTATCTAGTGGGATCGCTAAGACACCCCACGATGCAAGCTTGGCAGGGGAAATCATTACCGTTCGTCGTCGCGCGGACGAAGAGGTTGTGCCAAGATGGATATCACGGGTCCGCGAATGGTGAGCTGGTTCTCAGGTGAGGCCCCGCCGACCCAAATAACTTATCTACATGCTTGCTGCAGGTATCCCACATTGCCTCCTCGTGAAAGCAGAAGAGCTTCGATGTCAATGCGGCCTAGTATGTATCTGATATATGAAATTGTTGTGCAGGTAAAGGCTTGGTACCTATTATATCTGGAGATATAAGTTCAGTCGATCGGAGATTATCAACTGTCTTACAATGCAACTGAATATCTTGACGGCAACCCCCCATATTATCCTATTGTATAGATTAATGCCGCCTAATTCTGTCGTGGTACTGTAACTCTTTGCAATTTAAGCGGCCAACACACCGTACTGTTCTGACGGCGTCTTTTTTATTTGTTCACATGCCTAACGTGGTTTGGATATTTCGTCTAGAGACTCACGCTTGGTCGAAGCCAAGATTCTAATTCTCAGCTAGCTACCATTACAACGTTGGGAAAGAGACGTATTGGAAAGGGTCTAGTATGATTTCACCCACCTATGAGGTTTGTTATTTGAAATGCAGCATTCTTGGTAAAAAGAAATCCCTACATAATTGCCGGCAGCATCCGACCGATAAGCTGTACGCTAGGCAAGCCGTGCAGACTGTCGAACATTCAGATACAACTAGCGTAGCAGTACGGCATACACGATGATGAATAATAAAAAAGCTTGAGACGTAAATGAATGATATTTCTCGATGTTCGGATATCGCTGTCCTGCTCCTGCGAAAACTATAAACATGCTCACAAAAATTCGTATCTCTCTCAGAGCCGGGAGCTCGCGCGGCACAACAGTTCAGGGATGGGAGAGGTTCAATTGAAGACCTCCTTATTGCGGAAAGTACGCCAAGCGGCTCGGCTCGGTCAGCCATTATTATTCGATGGCCTTCTCTCGCGCTTGTCTACTTAACACCATCGAGTCAAGCCCAGGCAGGCATTTAGGTCTTGAAAGATAACCAACCGTTTGGTAGGATCGCCACATGTCCAGACCTAGACTTCTAGACCGCTAGGATTTCTTGGCGCGCCCAGACAGGCATCTTTCTCCGTGACCTGTCGTCGGGACGGATGGGGGAGCTTGACCTCCCCAACCCTGGAAATGTGCGTAGGGATGCATCGCATGGTAGTATACTGGAGTAGCCGGCGCCTCGTGAAGTGGGCGCAAATCAGCAACCGATATGGCGTTCTTCTCTAGTTAGTAGGTATCTTCTTCACACGCTTTGCTAAGTACAGATAGCTATAGATAGATGACTTAGTAGGACCAACGAAAAGTGCAATATCCGAAAGAAACGGATTAAGACATTCGGCATGCACTACATTGCATACTACTGCCGTCACGGAAGATAATTAGACTACCTACTTTTCTCCGTGTCTCACCGATTTCGGAGCTGTGGCGCGGCACGTTGCCGGATGCGATTCTGCAAATACCCATGTGTAATATACACACAACGTGCGCAGATGTAGTCTTACAACATGTAAGAAATAAATGCCCTGTAACCTATAGTGTCCAATAGTGTTCGTATCAATTGAGTGACTTTCTCGGCAATCTAGCGATGAATGAGAGGAATTATCTTGAGTGTGGGTTACTTGATTGATTTACACCGTTTCTTGTGAGTTCGAGAAAGTAAAAGCTTATGGCAACTCACTTGGCACTGTTACGGAACATCCCGTAAACAGTTGGAAAGGCATGCACTTGAGCTGATTTCTGCACCGTCCCACTAACCTGCATGCTCGAAACCGTTTAAGCCGCATATTTATCGTTAACTGAGGTGCTTTTTTGATATCCACTTCTTGCGGGCGGAGCTGACTCGGAGCTTCGTAGACGTTGAGAGAGCTGAAAAGATTGAGCGCTAGAATTACGGCTCGGCCCGTAAATAGCCCAAAACTCGAATTTTCAAATCTCTCGTCAGGTTGGACAAAGGGTATACATATATGGCTTAGTCTTTTATGGGAATGTTTACGGCGATCTATACAGCGCTAGAAACGGCTCAGGAGCGATGAGGTGTTAGTTAGTGCGTTGACCTAGACATACATCAGGCTCATCTCCAACTACGGATCTATGGAATAGAATAAATCATTCGCATTTACTGACACGATGCTTTCAATTTACTATTCACAGGAAATGCTTGTGGCGCAAAGCTGACTACGACGATAACCCCAAGTGTTTGCTCATTCACCTGAATACAAATCGGAATATTCAATTAGTGTTCAAATAGAACAATGTTGTAAAGAAACCCTCAGAAGACTACAGGCCTAAAACGCCTGGCATCCCACAACCTAGTTTGATTTTCCCACTTGCCGATTTGATGTCTTAGAAAGATGAAATGAGTCTAGCCTGTCTATCGCAGGTACCGGACTTTTGATGCTTATGGGTATTCGCTGAAATACCAAATGCCCCGAGAGTTCCCAATGATCTCCAACCAATGCGCCGAGAATTCTGGTGTCAGAATGTTCCTGTACTCTAGTGCTACACCTAAGGTGCGGTGTATCCTTAACGACTACTTGAAATCCAATAGTCTCGTAAAGCCCGGTGAGCCAGGCTCATATACACAGTGAACATTGATGCTCCCTGTCGCTCTCACGCTCGCGTTAGTTGCTTGCGGTATGAGTCCCAATCCACGATGCTAAGCGCCAGTTAGCATATTATTATTTCATCTGCGACGACGCTGAGATGGCAGTGAGACCGATTTAACAAAGCCTGGGGGCGAGGTGAATTGTATCCTACGATGCGATGAAGAAGAGGGGTTTTTCTTCTTACCTCCACTAGAACACTCGGAGTCAGTTATTGCTATTTGAAATGCGTTTGCGGGGGTTTCAGGAGCTTCAAGACACTATTTTGGCCCAAAAAGGATATCTCGTGCTCTGAAAGTTGTCAAAACAGGGGGGGAATAGTTCTAAGAATTACTCACGACTCTGTCGATCTTGCCTTCTTCGAAGAAATAGACAGCAAACTCGTAGAACCGGACTAATTAACAGAGTTCATGAGCACATTTACCCTGTTTCCCGACACCGAAGCGTAACAAGGCAAGCTCACCACTGCGACCGGTAGGCTCCACACCCGAAAGTTTACCGGTCGGTGTTCCGGTAAACTTGAGTCGGACGGCAACACGTTGAGTTGTGTGATCCACGACTATCGTGTCGACGTTGAATTTGATGTCGGGGATGGCGGTAATGGCTTGTTGGATGAGGAGTCGGTACTCGTCCCGCGAAAGACGCCTGTTATTGTGAATAACGTGAGATTGGGCATACATCGGCAGCTTGCTCTGCATCGTTCGTCCATTGATGCACCCGATGTAACTCATATAGGTGCTCTCCAGCACCTGAGCCGATGCGTGTTGTCTCCCAGGTTTTAAGTGACCATTGCTGTAGGTGCTTATGAGGTCGGGTGTGAAGTCGTAGCCCGGCCAAGACAGCTGGCGCTCTACCTCCTGCTCGGGCGTGCCGGTCGTGATCATTCTCCATATTTTCCCATTTTTAATCCACACGATCGTTTGTTTCATAAACCGAACAATCTTTTCCGGGCAGTCTTTAGGCCTGAGTTCCACTACCGATGAAGCGGCTAGTCGTCCGGCGTCATTGTCGACGGTAAAGGAGTCAGTACTGAGCTTTATACGTCCATAGGCCGTACCCGTGGCTTCGAACGCTTCCGGCGTGAGTATTACATCGCCGTTGAAATTAAGCGGGAACGTTAGGACGTCAGAGAGGTATTTCCATCGGTCCTGGTTAATGCACTGCACATAAGATCTGTATAGTGACTCGTTCGCAGCTATGTACGGCATCGTGGAGCGTTAAGTTCATAAGGAAGACCTGGTAGGATAGAAAGGAAAAGAAGGGCCAGGTAGATATATAGGAAAAACTCTCATGTTTGTTTTGGTATCAAACTTTAGATGCGTACTTGCTAGGATAGGCTTCATACTATATGCACAAACCTGAGGTTCCAGGTTGGCCCCGGATTCCACCTGCGTTAAACCCCTGCAACCGAACCGAACCCCTCAATTATTTCTCTTTCGTTTTTCCTTGTTTGCGCTTTTCCACCATCCAAAAAAACCTTCAACAATCAACTACTGGACATGTTCTAGACCGAAATTATAAGAAGGTACTGATACAACACGCGTTTTGATGTTTTAAGAAGCAAAGCTATCTAAACGGCTTCATTCAAGAGAGCAATTCCTTTGCTATTTCAGCCTTCATCATAAAAGCAATCCCTTCTTTTCTCCATGTATCTGCTTCCACCCAGTTCCTTGTCGCGTTCAACACCATATTCGCCGGCTTGGCAAGGTCGTACGCCGGCCAATGCGGAAGCTGATCCGCTTCAGCCGTGTTCTTCCCCGAAACGTTGTTCGGATTGAGATGATGAACGAAGCTGACGTAGGCTTGTCCAATTGCTTTGGCTAGCCTGGCGTGGCTATCGTAGTCCGGACTCGGCCCCAGCAGACCGGATATGTTCTGGAAGCTGTAAGCCACGTTGACAAAGTGTTTAACACCATCCCACTCATTCCCGTTCCACGGCCTCTGGTCAAAGCGGTAACTGTATACGGGCAGCCCGGCCGCTGTGTATAGTTCGGCCATGCGGCGCCGCCCAGATATCATAACTAGGTCTCCGCCGATCGCCGCAGCACGCCTCCACATCAACCCCCGTGTTGGATGTCGAGTACAGTTAGTAATCGCATGTGGAGGCTCGTCGCAAGGATCATCTGGGTAAAGTTCAAGAAGCCTCCTAACGGTCGGTGGAGTGAGCGCATAACTGCGCCAAGTGAAGATAGAGTTGAAGATATCTTCTTCACTATTCAAGGTACCGGATATGGCGAATCCCTCATCGGTGTT
The DNA here is from genome assembly GCA_022385715.1 of Xylaria cubensis. Taxonomy (NCBI): domain Eukaryota; kingdom Fungi; phylum Ascomycota; class Sordariomycetes; order Xylariales; family Xylariaceae; genus Xylaria; species Xylaria cubensis. The sequence goes on along the minus strand of MU279102.1, from coordinate 5,078 downwards.
GGCACCAATGAGAATTGGTACCTTCACGTATTTCCCTTGTTGCATCAGCTGGCTTGGGTACCCAGTCACTGTAACATTGAGAATCAATAATCGCCACTCGGAGAGTGATTTGTGAGGGCTCCTAGAGTCTACTTTCCTCCCTAAACTTGAGAAGAAGAAAAATGGGTTAAGGATTACTAACGGAAATCGCCATCTAACAAGGGGTTCCAGACTACACTTGGATGCGTGGCAAACAGCGTCGCTTCGTCAACTTCGCGTAGGCAGGCGAGTTGGTTCGCGGCATTCCAGCAACCTACGGTTCGAGTTAAATTCTCTACGGCAGCCGAGTACTATAGTACTGTAAGCCAGTTGTTTTCGTTCATAATGGGACTTGTAGGGCGCTGTAAGCTTGCAAAATTGGGCTATAAAAAAAGATTCAAAATTTATGCAAGGTATCACATTAAGGAAATAGGCCCGAGAGCTTCTTACCCAAGTGATGCTCTCGACTTGTGCGCCAGTTGGACCACCACTCTCAAGTATTGCGCCGCGAAATAGGTTGTCGTCCCGGCCACCATACGCAAACAGGTGGTAGGCGATGCTTTGGGCGCCTGCGCTCTCGCCCCAGAGAATCACCTTATCCGCGTCGCCTCCGAATGCTGCAATGTTCTCCTGAATCCAATGAAAGGCTAATCGCTGGTCTAGAAGTCCTGCATTGCTAGATCCTTCAGCGAGTATCTGCGCTGTCTGGAGGAACCCCCACTGGCCTAGACGGTAGTTCATGCTGACCGCGATGACAGGCTGTCCCATCTCTTGACTGACTTGGACAATACCTGAGAGATTATATTGCGGATCGGCACTGCTGCCTGCGTATAACCCACCTCCGTAAACCCAGACTAGGACAGGCAGAGAGTCGTTTGATTTTCCAGCTGGACGCACCACGTTGATTGTGAGGCAGTCCTCTGACAGCATGAAACTTTGGCCGTACTGCATGCAACTATACCCGTACTGGGTTGCTTTCCTGATCCCATCAAAGGATTCGTTTACGGACAATGGTCGTCGATACCGGAGTTGTCCCACGGGTGGTTGTGCATACGGCATACCTAAGAAAACATCTTGGTTCCAGCCCGGCAGGTAGAGACCCTCATATGTCCCATTGACCGTTTTAACTGTTGGTGTTTCTGAGTATTCTAGGTGCAGAGATGACGCGTCTGCTAGTTTTGAGGATAGAATCGCTATCAACAACAAAAGCCTCATCATCATGATACGTTCTAGATTGGACCTCGTTTCACTCAAATGCTTCGAACATACCACCGAATGTAGGTTGCGAGCTTGACGATATATGACTTAAATATAGACATTATAGCTGAAGTGAATTCCGTCTTCTGATTGGAGGAAGAATGGGGCGCCGGTAGGCGATCTACACCGAGCTAACACCCACGAATGCAGGCGCAAAACCGACTTGGACTTTAAAATTTGGAGACCTTGAGGGCCGAGTGCGGTGTAATTAATTGAACGACACATTCATTACAAACTATCCAATAGGCCTCAAAGCATGACAACTCGATTATTCATTACTGCTAATAGATATCTTAAAGGGTATTAAGAATTTGGCTTTAGTAGGGCTCGTCACTCCTCCCTATTGGCTGGCCTCACACTTTGTGGGTTGTGGAACAAATCGTTGGGGTCATATGTAGTCTTGATGGATTCCAGTAACTCTAGATTTGGACCCCAGTACGACTGTTGAGGGTCTACCAAGGATGGGTCGACGTAGCCGGGATATGTTGTCAGCTTCTGTGGCGCTGAGTTCTGTATAGTACCAATAAGACCGTTCATAAAGTCCTTAGTGTCCTGAGTAAGAACTGGCATGCCGATACCATATCCCTGACAAAACATGATTTTGTCTCTGTGTGAATAGGCGGTTGCATTCATGGGGACATCGCTGATGGCGCCTCCGGAAGCATCAAATATCAAAAACCACAAGAGCGTACCGCGATCTGTGTCGTCGAGATAATCCATCACTTTTGTTATCGTATCTTCTGAAAGAGTTTCGTCTTTGGTGAAAGCTAGGCTCCGAACTGTAAAAGCGGTATGTATTTCCGAAAGATAAAGCGCGGCATCTTCAGCCTGCTGAGAGATGGCAGCAAGCCAATCATCGATAACGATAGAAACTTTACCGTTAGGAATTCTCTGTGGGATACCGGATGCATCCCACTCGGCTTCTGTGCCATAGAATGTAGCAGTGATGATTGCTCCAAGTTCGTAGGCGACAAACTCGGTGCTAAATCTTTGGTCAAGATCGGGGTCAGAGACAAGGTCCTGCCATTGCTTGAAGACGGGCACCATATCGGCATGTTTTCCGAATGAGAGCGAGTAAGAATACTGGACTACACTGCCAGGTTCGGGATGTGTCTTCATGACAAATTTTGTGATAATGCCAAACCCTGCACCTGCTCCTTTCAGCGCCTGTCTAAAGTTAGCCTGGCACCTCAGAGCTGCTTAACCTCGATTAGCTTACGAAAAACAGGTCTTGGTTTTCAGTTTCGTTAGCATGTTGGATAGAGCCATCCGCAGTGACGACTTCAACTGCCACGACATGATCTAAACATGATCCCCACATGCGTGACGATGGGCCTAGTCCTCCCTATTAGGATCTTGAGTTAGTATTGATATTCCAGAAGGTAATAGAAAACCCACAATAGTAGCATGGCCGCCTATGCCAACGCCGGGACAAGTGCCATGAGATATCGCCCTTTTTCCGTTTTCATGTAGCCTTTGGGTGACATCGGCAAGCCTGGTGCCGCCACCTATTGTTGCTTGCCACGTCTTTGTATCGATAGAGAAATCTTGCATATTCAGCATGTCGATTACTAGAGCCCCATCTTCACCACCCAGACCTATGTTCTTATATTAGACCGCATGCGAATTATATGTTAAGGAGAAATGGTCTCGCACCGTAATTCCTGGAAGCAAGTTAGTAGCTACCAAAAGCATCGTGGTCAGCCGAGTGGCCCTTACGCGTAGGAATGTCCACCCGACTTTGGCTGAACCTTGACATTGTTGGCTGCAGCGCACTTGACAAAGCCAGATACGTCTTGGGCCGTTTGTGGGCGAGTCACTGCTATCGGAGTGACAGGGAGATCGAGGTTGTATCGGTTGACCCAAGAGATTTGGTACAGCGGATTATCGGGATAAGCAACGCAGTCGCTGCGGCCGTTGCACACGGTATCGAGACAGGTCGCCAAAGGGTTACTCGGAGACTGCCCCATATCGATGCCTTTCAAAATCGTTTGTAATCGTAGGTTGATACTAGGGGGAGTTATGTAATGAAGGCGGCTCAAAACCTGTGCAGCTAAATATGGCAGTAGACAACGCATTCGCTGTTTTACAATCGTTAGGAATCAGATTGAGAAGGAACGGGCCGTGACACGAGGCAAGTAGGCCATGACCGCAAAAGGGAAGAGTGACCAGGTCGCTTATTGTGTAAGCCTTATGTATCGGTATTCGAGCACTTAGGCAGGCGCAACTCGGGACATAAGTTCCGGCAATTACACGTCGAAAGCGCCACATGAAGGCGCAGATTATGGCACAGTAGGTCTAGGTATACTCATTCTTGATCCGCGTGTAAGCATGGCTGACTCCAATAAGACCCCAGAGAAATTTCACAAGTATAGGGTGTGATCCATCCATTCATTGCCCTACGTCGTCTAGATACGAGTACGGCTTATCCAATAAGCGTGCACAACACGGTCACACACAGATCTACAACGCAGAATTTCTCCGTCCTCTCAAGCTATGGTACACATTCTGTGTGAGAGCGTCGTTGCTGTCTGCTGCTTTGGGTGTTTGGGGCGGGGCTCAACCATGGAGCGGTGAAAGTGCCACATAAATGCTAGGTTGTACCTAAGTTCATCTTTTGGCTGTGATGCCGTCGGAAAGATACGTCAGCCGTGAAATTAAGAATTTCGAGGGCGTACAGATCAACGCCATCGTGTCCGGGCACGGTACAGGCATATAATGCAGTGGTATTATCGACTAGGACTACCTAAATCACATCCTGTCAGATTTCAGGGGTGTGTTAGTAGTTATAGCAGAAAAGGTCCACCTATACCAAATTAGTATAGTACAGAGTTTTTTTTATTATATAATTTAATATAATATATAAAATATATATTTATTAAATGCTATAATTAGATTTGCTTATTTTTAATAATTAAAAGTTTTATATATAATATTAATTATTAATATAAGTATTAAATTTATTATTATATTAAAAAAGCTTAAATAAGCAATTAATATTTAAAATAGCTTTATTTATAGCATAAAAGTACGTATTAATAAAGCTTAATAACTTTATTAATTAAAATAAAACGTTTAAATTAAAAGTTTATAATTTAAACTTTTAAAAATATTTTTAATTTATTAAATTTTATAAAAAATAGCTTAAAATGCTTTAAATATTAAAATATTTAAATTATTTTAAATAACTTAAAACATTTAATATATTTATTATTTTTATTTTAAAATAAATAAAGCAAAGTTTTATAATAATAATATTTAAAAAAAGATTTAATACGTTTTAAAATATTTTAAAAATATTTAAAAAAAACAAAAAAGCTTATTAATTTAATTAAAATTAATATATTATTTTAAAATATAATTATAATGCTTATTAAAAATAACTAACTAAATTATTTATTTAAATAAATAATATAATGTTTTAAAACTATTAATAAATTATATTTAAACTTATTAAAATAATTAATTAATAATATAATAGCTTTTATATAATAAAAAAATATTTAAAACTTTTATAAAAATTATAAACTAAAAAAAACTATTAAAACTATATAAAAAAGCTAAAAGTTTTATTAAAAAATTTTAGCGCTTAAATAATTAAATAAAAGTTTATTATAATTATAAAAATTAAATATAAAATATTTAAGTTAAAAAACTTAAATTTTTTAATTATAAACTTAAAAATATATTTAAAAAAAGTTTTAAAGCATTAAATTTTTATATATAAAATAATTAAAAAAAAAGCTATTTATAAAAATAAACTAATTTAATAATATATTATAATAATTTTATAATTTAAAATT